>VBSM01001979.1:4943891-4996046 GCA_008086735.1 Cheirogaleus medius
ATATACGTAACTGTAATATTTGTACCCCCATAATATGCTGAAATAAAAAAATATCATTGTGATAATTAAAAAAAACCTATGTATAACCATTAGTTAATAATTAATAGGAAATGTCTCCTTTTCTCTGGTATAGTGTACTGTTGTCAAAAAAAGAAAGGTGAGACATATGGTAAGATTCCACTTTTAGGCCTTGTTCAACCTCCAATCAGCCTACTGCCTTTAATTAAAGCAGTGTATCTTTTTGACGCTCTGGACTGTCATCCTTAAAAGGAAATGATGATGATGATGATAATAATAATAATGCCTCTTTCACATAATTGTTTTCAGGACTAACTAGGATTTTAGTGTTAAAATCCTTAACACAATGCTGGGCTCTGTATAAATTAGGCAAAAGCAAATCCCAGATTTGTTGCATTGATGAAATGAACTGGAGAATGTAAAAAAATGCAATGCATATTGAAAATTGCCATATATATTTACTTTTTATCATAGCTATTTCTATCTGTCTATGTAGGAAGTTATCTATCTCCCATCTCATTCCAGAAATAATTTAATGTGGTCTATTTAATATTATTACTGTGTTTTATGATTCATTTTCTAGTCAACCTTATTCAGACACATTATTTTCTAGAAATAATAATTATAGTGATTTCAATATAAAATACAGTATACATGTATTGTTGTTTTCCTTCTAAGAGGCTGTCATCTACTTGTAGGTTTAATTGCTGCCACTGGTGGAAATTTACAAGGCTGCAAAACTGTAAGGTGAAATCTCTATGCATTCACAGTTTCATACTTCAAAGGATTTAGAATTGCAAGAAAGTCTACATTTAAACAACAAATCATCAGAAGTTAATATACTACCTTTGCACCGAAACTTCCATCATGCCCCTTTGATATAAAAGTTCTATGTTCAAGGTAGACTTTTCATATTAAATCTGCTCGAAGTGGATCTATGGAGGAAGGATTCCTATGCCTAAAGCTACGAGGTTTCTAAGAAAACATTGAATTGTAGTATTGAAAGGGATCTCACATATAATCTGGTCTGACTGATTTGATCATCAAAGCAAGGCTGCCTTTTACAACAGTCTTAAAAGGAGTGAATCCAGACTTTGCTTGACTGCTCAAAGTGACAGGGAACTCACTACTTAGTGAGCTTGGTCAGTCCATTGTAGGGCAACTCTCACTATCAGAAAATGTTCAATTGTGAGTTGGAGAGAGTGTGACTTTATAGTCAGAAGATCTGTGCAGTGTTTGGTCTCAGTCACTTAACTGGTGACTTAGCTGGACAAGTAATTCTTCCAGCCTGGGTCACGACTTTCTCAGTTGTACAATGGAGAGAGGAAATATGCAAGAGGACGATGGATGTACAGTGCCAGCACAGCTTGGCAGGTGCCCATCAGAACATCACTTGCCCTCTCCTGACGTTACCTTCAAGTTGCAATCTCACTAGCTGCCAACATTTAGATTGGAAACCTCAGAAAATAATAATAATAATAATAATAATTTTTAAAAACCCAAAACTTGAGTTCTGCCTACTTTTAATGGCAAAGCCCGGGTGGCACTGAGAATCTACTGCCCCTTTAGAGGGGACATGTGCTCTGCATGTCGTCCCAGGCCCCACTCAGCCAGTTTGCTCTTTCTTACGCTATCCGACTGCTGTGGGCATTAAGGTTTGTGACCTTCATTTTAACGTGTAAGACGGATCACGAGTCCTCCTAGATCACTTCTCCACACTTGGCCTTAGACCTCCCACCCACAGCCACCACTCTGGAAGCCTGCTTTGCAAAAGCATGGTGGGTGAGCACCATCAGTGACCTGGGGACAGTCAGAGCCAGGCGTGTGCATGTTCTGGGAGCTGCTCAGGACCCCCACCCTCTCCTCCAGGAGCAGCCCCTCTCACCCCCTAGGGGAAACAGCTCAAAACACTCCCTGTCCTTGCCAGACCCTTGCTTTAGAAGCTGGCTGACTAAGTGTTATCGATTCATACCGAAATTTACACTTGCCTCCTTGCTCCTGTCCATCAAACACTGCGGGACATTCCACCCTTTGTTCTCAAGCAAGAAGATGGTGCCTGTGTCCCTCACAGCTGGTGGCGCTGAGTGTCACATGTGGGCCAAGGCGAGTTGCAGAAGGCCTATTTTCTGCAGCGTGGGAGATGTCTGCCAACTCCAGTACTTTATGAGAGAGGCCATGGGGTCAGTCACAGCTGGAGTCTCCAGGGAAGGTCCAGTCCAGAGTGCAGGAGCCTTGCCAACTTCCCTCCCACTGTGAGACCTGGGACATCCTCAAGGAAAAGGGTGCTTGGTTTTGTTGGCTGTGTACCCTCAGTTGGTGTCACACACAGTCTCTGGGAGTGAACTGCTGAAGGCTGCGTGACCAAACTCAAGGTGGAGGTGAGCTTGTGACTCTCGGTGGGAGCTCTGGCTTCATAAACCATGGAGTGGGTGACATCTGAGCCTCCGGTGGCATTCTGGGCCATTGTGCGGGAGCCCTTAGGCCATGCTGCCAATTCCTCATCCTCACTTCTTTCACTCAACACCAACTGAGCCCCGCTAAGCCTCAGCCTCTTTCTAGGTCTACAAGGTACATTAATGAACGGAATAGAGAAAGGTCCCTGCCCTGGGGAGCTTACATTCTAGTGAAAAGAGAGGTAATAAACAATGCCAGAACAATATGGCATGTCATGTAGTAGAGTCCAGATACAGCAAGGACTAAAAAAATAGAAAAAAATAGTCTTGACCAAGGGGGTTTATGGGCACGTATGGATGGTGTCAGGGAGTTATCCAAGGAAGAGTTAATGAAAGTCAGTTGGTGATGGTTTAGAGGATGGACCACAATAACAGAGTTCCTGGGTTTTCAGTCTTTGGGCTCTAGCACTTTTTAGTCTTACGACCACGAACAAATCACTTAACCTCTCTGTTTCTTCATCTGTAAAAGGAAGATGATGACAGTGCCTTCCTCGGTGAGTTGCAGTGAGGATTAATTAAGTGCATATCTGGCATGCACTAAGTGCTCAATAAATGTCTTACCTCATTATTATTAACATCCCCATCTTGCAGTTGAGGAGATTGAGATCCAGAGAAGAGGTGCAACTTCCCCCAAGGGCAGGAGAGGTGGGGCATGAGCTACAAGTACAGAGGTAGGCTATGTTGTATTCAATCACATACTACAACAGTTAAATCTGCAAATGTTCTGTCTTCGGGACACCATTTGTAGGAGCCCCTTCTGCCTGACCAGATGCCTTGGTGCCATGTCTAGGAGTCAGCTCTCTCAGGTACGTGGTAGAACCTCAATGAATGACTTTTGATCAGTTGGTCGGGTCAGCTATGACCCTTGCACGTGGCTTAGTAAATCTTTCCTCCCACACCCAGCTTTGCTGAGGAGAGGGGCCAGCTGCCAGCTGATGAGCATCCACATGCCTTTATACATAATTGATGGCACATTAAGTCACCCACCTGAGTTCTCTTCCCCAGACCACATGGTCCCAGAGTGCTGAGCTCCCAGAAGGCTCCCTTTTCAAACCTTTTATCTTGTCTGTCACTCCTAGACTCTTCTCCTTTCTCATCCCCCTTGGAAGGACATGTACCAGGCAGAAGGCAAAAGGCTGCTGCAGGGGAGAAGAGAAGCAAGAGGGGAAAAGAGGGTGGATGGCTCCTTTCAGGGGACCCCTCCATCCGTGGATGAGACTGTTGGGAGCAAGTGACTCTGAAGACAGGGCAGTGCAGTCTGGGCCTGAGGTCTCCCACTCATAACCTTTGCTTATGCCTGTAACTTCCTTCCATAGCCCTCTGGCATTAGCATTGCCTGCAGGTGAGCACGGGGTGCCTAGAACTACAGAAATTGACCACGAGCTTTAACCAGGAAGGAAGGAAGGACAGAAAAGTTCGTATCGAGGAGGCAATGCATGAGCTGGCACCTAACAGATGAGAAAGAGCCTTACAGAAAATGGGAAAACAGGTGGAGCCACATGGACAGCTGACCACAAGGTGAGCAGGGACAAGGCTGGAACGTGAGGGTTCGAACAGAGTGTGAAGGAAGACAGTGATGGGGACCCAGAGAATGAAGTGCTTTGGAGGAGACAGTAAGCAACCTGGACTCTATTCTAAAGTCCACAGGGAGCCATTGAAGGTTTTTAAGGAGCAAAGGGAGAAGATGGGCTTTGTATAATATTTTTGCAGCAAGACTCTGGCTATACTGTGGTTGATTGGACAGAAAGGTGCAAGAGCAGAGGAAGGGAGCACTGATGGGATGCTTTTACAAACCCCGTGGAAAAATACAATGGCAACCTGAATGATGGTAAGGGAAGTTTGGACAAAATAGAAGGTTTGAGGATGGGGACGTTTATGGTGGTCTCCATAGGCAGTGACTACTTGTATCAGTCAGCTTAAGCTATGCTAGAGTAACAAACAGTCCCCAAATCACAGTGATTGCTACAACTACAGGTTTATGTGTAACTTGTGTTGATGTTAACCACAGCAATCAAGGAATTCTGAGTCTCTTCAGTGTGTCCTCTTCATCTGCACACCCTGGGCCCATGGAAGCCGGAAAAGGAAGACAGCAGAAACACAGGAGGAGTCTAACGTATTCTGTTCACAGCGGCACCCACCACGCCCACCCATGTGCGGCGGCCAGCACAAGGCTGACATCACTGTGATGGGAAGTGTCATATTTCCACAAAGACTGCTCCCTTAGAAGGGGAAGAGAAGGCTTACACAACAATATGGTCTATCACTGTCTGCCCCCTTGGTCATGAGCATTCACCTTCCTCCTTTATTCATGTATTAATAAAAGACACTCACCCTTCCTAAACGGACAATCCCAGAGTCCCACCCAACCCGCAAGTCAGACTCAAAATCCAGGATCTCACATTTGTCAGTACACCAAGTCTGGACACAGTGCTTTCTCTCCTCCAGTCTCAGGAAATAAAAATGTGAGTTATCTGTGCTCTCACCACCACACCCCGATGCAAAGGTGTTGCGGAGAGTAGGGCAGCAGAAGAGCAGCCAACCTCCTATTTGAGAAGGCGAGAGCGAGCAGCACACAGCACTCACTGGTCTTCAGCAATTCTGAAACCCCCTGGACAGATATGATGAGGACTCTCCACCCTGGAGGTGAGAATGCCCTTGCCCAGGCCCTAGTGGATCTTCCTGGGCGTGGCCCCTGAGTCCTCAGTCCTCCTTGGCTCTTGGAGGGCAAGGCGTGGGTTCAGAGGTGGGGTCAGGGGTCAAATGGAGAGTTCAATTCTGGTGCATTTCAATGCAGGATGCTCTCAACTAGTTTAGAGCATTTATGGAGTGGGGGGTGTGTGTGGGTGAGTGTGAGCGTGAGTGTGCATGAGTGAGTGAGTCCATACATGTGTATGGGAAGTCCTTCCTTCCTACATTGCACTGAGTGTTTTTTTTTTTTTTTTTTTTTGCTTTTGATTTTTTTCCTAATGATTCTAAACCTTCTTTTGGGCATTGTCAGGGCTCTCAATCTCTCGATCTCCCTTTAGCACTGCAAGTGGGTATCGACAGACACTGCAGGTGGTGGGAAGGGAGGTAAACCCAAGAACCACTCTTGCAATATTCTGAGCCAGGCTTTCACCCTCCTTGAGCTTCCAAGTTTTTCTTCTACGCAGTACAGCCAACAGCCACAGCTCTTCCCTCACAGGTGACATTTCCCACAACTAGACCTCCACAGCAAAGAGGGTAGATGTTCTAACGATTTCCATCACCCCCTCTGGGTATATGCAAATAGCAGTAATAAAACAATAATTCAGTGACCTTTTTAGGGGCTGGGTGGGAAGTTCAGTTACAACATCAAACAACAAAAGCCCTGTTCCATCTGTTTCTAAAGGTAAAAGTACACATTTCAGGGCCACACAGACCTGTGTCCCTAGTTAAAGTTTTAACTTATTCATTTTGTCTTCTTTTACCAAAGAGAGGAGAACATTTTATGATTTCATAAAGGCAGACATGGTGGTAATTCAAACATGCCACTCGCTCCACCATTTATCACGGACCCCTTGCATTTAGGTAGGGCCATAGGGCTACTTCTGAACGTGGGTTGTAGGCAGAGTTGACTTCTGACATCTCCAGAAAGAATCTAGAAGATTCACTATGCAACGTCTTTCTTTGCATTGTCCCCAGCAATGTCTTTCTTTCCCATGGCAGACTAGCAGATGCTACGTTCAGATAAAGCATATCTGCAAGAGGGTGAAGGCTCTGGAAGCCTAGACCCCTGGCTGAAACCCCCTGCCAAGCTGCGTGGAATCTCTATCTTGAGTAAGACATTAACTGCCAGTATGGTAAGCAGCCATGCTCTGGAAGTGTTTGTTAGCGCACACTAGCCTAGACTTTTCTGACTAATACACTGAGCCTCAAGATCTGTTCTTTCCCCGGTGAAGGAGAATCTGAGCATGAATCATTCAGATCAGCACTGTATAGATCACCTTGGTCTGAAATCCTCCTAGGGTATTAGGAGAAAGTAACACTCTGAGAAGGGAATCTATTGGTCACAGTTACAGCACTTCGGAGAAGGACTAGAACATGGTCCAGTACTCAGGCTCCTGTCCCACACTGTAATTAAAATGAGTACTTTTTGGCATCTAATAGACCCAGTCACATGCTTGATATCACATTCAATATTCAAAATCACGAAAATGGTTTCAACATCAGCTACTGTGTCCCAATTAAAATTAAACTATTTGTGCTACATGCATATTTATACAATCATCCCCTCTGACTGGATGTAGTCATGTGCATAGACATTGAAGTAAATCATGTATTGTCTGAACAGAACACAAGCCAGGGAAGACAGGGTGGTGGTGGAAACTGGGGAGAGTGTCTCCATTAGGCAGGCAGTTAATTTAAAGTTTAAAAAATGGATTTTCAACAGCCGATACATGGCAGATTTAATAACCTGACATTTTTTCTCTCTCTTCCTAGCTAGTCCGTTCAACTTTGACTGGACCTGTTGCGGGATGATATGATTACCATTGTGTGCACCCTCTGGCATTATTTAAAAAGGCAAATCCCTAATCCCTGCTTAATTTTATGAACTGTCAAAATGATTCTAAATATCTGCTCTGTTTGCATTTTCACCTCGGGACAGAAGTCCAGAGGTACAGATTGGGTGTACAACAGTGGACTTGAGGCAATTTTCATCTCTTAATGCCTGTAGCGTGAGAGGCTGAATTTGTAATAATCACCAGATTATCTCTAAAGATCGCTCTGTTGTACCTGCAAAACGGTTCTGCAGAAAAATGCAAAAGATACGAGGAAAGTAATTGATGAGAGGCAGGAGATGATTGCTCTCCTTAATCCCCGATGGAAACACACACACACACACACACACACACCCACCCCAAGACAAATGTCGGTAATTTCTGTTAAATGCTGTTTGGAATTTGCAGCAGCAGAAACCTGCTCCTGAGTAAAAGATGGCCTCCTGTCTCCCTGCAGGCAGCTCACCATGCTGGGCCCACGGGCTGGGGGGCGTTCTCAAAACAGATCCGAAAGAAGGGGCAGGACCCCAGCCCAACAGAAGTTTAGAGAAGGTACCTCTTTGGGACATGTGGAGTCGGACAATGCAGGAATGTCCCTGGTGCAGCACCCAGGACACGCTATGCTTGTTTCTCTTTTCTGTTCTCTCTCCCTGCTGGGGACAGGCAGCCTGGGGACATGGGAGGAAGGTCAGTGTGGGATCCCAGTGTGACTCCAGATGACTGTGGGACTTTGGGCAAAGATCACTCTGTCCCTGTCCTGGCCTCTATTTCTGTGCCTGACAACTGAGGGTGGAAGCCTGGTGCTAGGGACAGTCCCACCAACCCCAACACACACAGCTCTACATCCTCCCTACCCTGGGAGGCAGGTGTCAGGAAGCTGAGGGTGTAGGACTGCTCTTGCTGCTGCATAGCCAGTCTCAAACTTAGGGAAAGGAGAAGAGTTTAGGTAAAACTACAGGTAAGAAAAAGTTGTGTATCTGGGAAGATCCCATCTTTCCCCCCCAAAAAAATAAAACCTGTGGTTTTCAAGGTGACTAAACAATCACATAGGTGAAATAACATTGTAAAACTGTCCCTCACCTCAAAGTTCTAGGAATGGAAGTTGTAGGTGATAGAATATTCTAGAAAATTGAGGGTTAATGAGAAATCTGGCTTCTCCTTTCATCACTGGTGAAAAGGACCAGAAAGTAAACTTAATTCCACCTTTAATCTTGAGGACATTGGTAACAGAGTTTGAAAATCAATTATTCTTTTTCAAGATTGACAGAGAAGGAAACGTGGGAGTTGAAGATGCTCAGACATCAGTTGATGCACTTGTAGAAAATTACAATAAGTCCAGGACTGGGCTTATCTCCCTGTACTGTGTTCCTGAAAAAAAAAGCCAGTCCGTTTCCAGGTCTGATGAGCTAACTAAGCCAAGCCTGATCTCTCGTCTCATGTTGCCTTGTTGTTGTCACCAGGCAGGACACAGGGCAAGGGTTACCGCAGCCACAAACCAGAGATGTCCTGAAGGAACTGCTCAGGGTGACCTCAACACATCAACATGCTGTACGGGTCGTTGTCGTTTTCTTTGAGTGTTTTAAATCTGTGAAATCATTGGATGCTCACCAGACACTCTTAAGTAGTGACTTTGATAGTGAAATTTTCCCAGGTATAAGATAAAATTGGCCCCAAATGATCAGAAATTGGGAGTTTTCTGAAAAAAACCTGTAGAATACATTTCCTATGCCTTATTTTTTTTAATATTCTCCAATTTATTAATTGCTACGCTAACCCTCTTCTTATGGTACACTCTCACAGAAGGGCAAAATTTTTATCACTTCAACATCAAACCGGAGGCCTAGCTACCACTTTAAAGGCTAGATAATACCTAAGGGTGATGTCTTCCAGTGGCTTTACAACGTTATGGTTTATAAAGTGCTTTTAATACAATTGTACATCACACCAACAGTGTGGCTTAATATTGTTTTATTGACTAATAAAATATCTTAAATAACATTAATAATATTTAATATTTAATTGCATTAATAATATTTAACATTCCATACCTATTAAAGTAATACATGAAAGGGGTACTGCCATAGAACAGAGACTGTGTAGGTGCCTTACATAACCCTACTCCATTCTTCACTGCGATACCAAGGGGTTGGTTTTAGTCATCATGTGGCAGAGTAAGAAAATGGAACTCAGGGAGCTAAAGGAGTTGCTTGAACCGTCACACACCTAGGAAATGACAGAGATAGAGCACAAATCCAGGTCCTCGGATGCCAACTGAAATAATTTTTACAGTGCGCGATATTAGCCAGGTTTAAAAAAATGTGTCATTTACAAATTACATGACCCTCTCTTATAAGTGCCACCATTTACAGAAGCCTCTCGTTGTTTTCTTTCATATCCCGAATGCTTATTTGCTACAGTAAAGATTGACACCTTATATGAAACCCAGAAAGGAAAAATTAAAAACAAAACAATCTGAGTTCTCATTAGAGAAAGGAAAGTCCTTTCCTTTCAGAGAAGGCATTTTATACCTCATCACATGGGAGATGCGTGTGCAAATTTTGTACTGCAGGGGACCGGAGTGAACATATGGGCCCATTAATCATGAAATATTGATCGTGGATTGAAACTATGAAACAGGTTCCATGACACATGGGTTTGTTTTGTTGGTCCGAAGTGTTAAGTAAAATAACACAGGAGCCATGTTAACATTCATCTCCTACTCTCCTTTTGTTAGCAGGTTAGTCTTCACCCAATTCACATATCCTCAGGCTTATGAATTATTAATCAAAAGAGCTAAAAAGTCAATCCAATCTGGGTAGATACAGTAGTTCTTGTGGCTTCCAAACTTTTAAATAATGAATGGTTTCATCACTTCCCCAGTGGATGTCAAGCAAGGAGAATGTCTGGAATCAAAATCCCAATGGGTAACAAAAGCAACATACTCAAGAAAAGTAGTAATTTTTAATAATAGCAACTCCAACCTATTGTATCATCACCACCATTCTCTGGAGAGATCATTTCAGAATGGGAAGGAGAGGTGTCTTGGAAAAAAAAAGGCTTTATGGGATCAAATATTGCCAGAAAAAGTGATATAACATAAGGGAGTTGGCGGGGGATAAGAATAAATCCATACAACTACATTATATTGTAAAAAACCGCATGCCTTTTTGTGTTCCCAATTCTTCACAAGAAAAAGATACTTTTAATTATTTCTTATATTGCAAGAATTCTCTGATGAACATCTCACGATTGGGAAATAAGTGGTATGCTTAGATTGGCCAGGTCATTTTCATCAACAGGATTCAGTGCAGAAAGGGAGGCGTTTAGTAGGTAATAATAGAAAGAACAGACCAACTTAGAAATAATTGGTTGTATCAGGGTGGGAATGTAGTAGAGAAATGCAGATTGTAGTTAAAACGTGAGAGAAGGAGAAATAGTATTGCCAAGTGCCGAAGTACGACAAAAGACCAATTGGTGAAGGCATGCTGGAACTAAATCAAAACAAATGGCTTCAGAACTCTCCACTGGGTTTCAGATAAGTCTGTAGAGCTACTTTTGCCTCTAGGCACGAGCACACATGAAGATTAGAACCAGGGTTGGCTGAGACTTGGATCATTTGCTGAATGCTTGGTGTTCAATTCATTCTGTCCACTCTAATGCATGCTAAACATTGTCATTCACTCGGAAAATTTCAATTCACTCTGACATTCTCATTCACATTGAAACTTCCAAGTGCCTCCAAAAGTTGCAAGTCTCCAGTGTTAGAAATCATTGGCTATATTTAGGATTCTATTATATGTATTTGACTAAGTGGCTGGCCTCTCCTCGGGGAAGAGGTCTGTGCTAGGAGCAATGGAAACAGGAAGGAGAATGTGCCTTTATTGTTAAGCAGGCTTTTGCCCCAAATTCCACTGAGAAGCTCTTTCCTAAAATGTGCCCAAACACGTGTAGATTAATAACAAGTCCAAAGACCTGTTATTTTTTTCCTTTCCCCTAAATTAGAGCTGCCATATAAAATACAAGTCACTCAGTTACATTTGAATTTCAGATAAGCAACATATTTTTTTAGTACAAGTGTGACCCAAATATTGTATGAGACATACTAAGAAAAAAATATTCATTGGTTTTCTGAAATTTTAATTTAACTGGGCATCTTGTATTTTTATTGCAATCTTACCCTAAACCCAAACTCAAATCTGAAGATATCACCATCCTCCAAAGTTGTTTCAAACGGACAAAATCTCAGTGGAAGTGCCGCATATATAAATAACTGAGGTTTAAGATTTATGTTCCCATTGCATCCCTTTCCTTCTTTTTTGTCTCCCTCCCTTTTTCCTTCCTTCCAGTTCTTCTGAGCAGGCACCTCTGAATCTGTGCTGCACATGAGGGTTTACAACTGAATCAGACCAAGCCCTTTTCCTGAAATAGCTCCTAGTCTTCTGGGGGAGAAAGACACATATAAACCCATTGGCCAAAGAAAATGCTTTAATAGAAATTCTACCCATCTGCCTATCTGTTCCTCCATCCATCCCTCCATCCTCCATCTAAAATCTAACTCATGGAAGAACAACTCATTGCTTCTGCTCGAGGAGAAACTTCGCCACACTGTTTTGATGTATCTTTAACACAGGTATCCCATTTTTTGGACGGTAAAGCTGAGTCTTAGAGGAGTTGCTTGGCGCTGCAGCAACTGGTCAGCGGCAGGATTGGGCTACAAACCTCAGTCCTTAGCCTCGGTATACGCCCCGTTTTGATATATCCCAGGAGACAGCGCTAGGCACTGACAGCACAGCCCCGTTTCCCCTGCGTTCTTTCCCGCCCTCTCACAGAACCTGCGCTCCCTCCTGTGCCAACGCTCACACATTTCTCTCTACTGACATCTGTGGTGTGAGCCCTGCGACTCCTGTCACCTGTTCGGTGCCTGCCTCCTTCCCTTCCCCCGCCTGCCTCACCCTGGGCCTCTGACCGCAGGGGCTGAGAGTCTGGCCTCCGCACACCACTTTCTCAGCGGGGCACTTCCTCCCTGCCTGCTGCTTTGGCAAGTTGTTTATCTCTCACATGGATAGTCGCAGAGATCTTATCTGGGAAACTCTATCTGTCTGGGCACAGATGTCTGCCTCCCTGGCTGCCTCTTCATCGCCCTGCTGTGTCTCCCCTTCCAGAAGTCTCCTTCATCCTCTCCCCCCAGCCCCTCCTTCCATTTCTCAGATGATTAGTTGAAACACAGCAGGGCAGAGCAGGCGGCTGCACCACGGCTGCACCGGGGCTGGGCTCGGGGCTGCCAGGAGCCACGGCCCGTCCAGGTCTTCCAGCAACTATGCAGATGCTGGTTATTGCTGGGCCCGGAATTAGGAGGGGACAGGAGGGGAGTCACTGGGACCCCAGATCCCAATCAGAATAGCAGCTTATTGAAGGATGGAAAAGAAGAGAGAGATGGGGCTCGCCACATGACTAATTCAAAATGCCCGGAGCAGGTGGCCATGGTGCAGATCCTTCAGACCTGCACGGCCCCACAGAACCTTCCGTCAGGATGGAAGCATCCCCTGCTGTCCAGTTCTGCACACTGGCCACAGGTGGCCACTGAGCACCTGAGATATGGCAAGTGGGACTGAAGAATGGAATTTTTAACTCTATTTTAATTAATTGAAGTTTAAAGTGAAATAACCACATGGGACCAGTGGCCAGCAAATTGGATGGCACAGTTTTAGAATGTGCTGCCAGACGCCCGTGTCCAAGACCTCTTTGGGCTGATGAACTAGCTTCTTCTGACGCCTGCCAGTGATAAGAGGAATCATTGGCTCATTTGCTCTTAATTCATTAGTCCAGTTCCTCTGTCTTCAAAGTGCAATTAACAATCCTTGCCTCACCATCTTCAGGATGTGTCGGGAGAATCCAGTGGCAGAATGGATCATCAGAGCTCCCAGCCTTAACCCAAGCCTTTGCCACTTTGGCAGGACACTGCTGTGTGATCTGCGTGTGCATTTCTCTCCTGGAGCCCCCACGATGATTGTTTAAGATAGTTGTATACTGTGCAAAGCCAAAACAAATGCAAGGGTCGTTGCTGCTACTGGCATTGTAATGCTTGTCACTTTTTTTTTACTCCACCTGAAGAGGGGTCCTGGTGACTTGGGTAGAGAGCACGTCGGTGTCTGAACAACCTGAGTCTCAATCCTATATCACAGGTGACTACAGGCAGGTGACTTAACCTCTTGGATAGGCTGCTTCCTCACTGGAGAAACCGGATGCTGATGTTCATGACATCGGAGCTGTCCGTAGAAGTGACAGGAGGTCCTGTCTTTGAAGTGCCAAACACAGTACCCAGGTACCCCCTAAAGGTCAGTCACTGCCCTTCCTCTTGGAAGACAACCGTTGATTTTGATGAAACATTTAGGACGGATGGCAGTCTTTGAATGCCTTGACTAGGGGCTACTGGGAGTGTTGCAAAGGCAAGTTCTGCAAGTCTGATGGCTGGTCTTATTGAGCGCAAAGAGGGCTTCCACCGTTTCCAAACCTCTGTCAAATGCCGTGACATTTCTAGACTTAAGTCACTCATCTCCACTGGGTATATTTACACGCAGCAAAGCAAAGTTTCCGTCTTCTAAGGAAAGAGCCTTTTAGAATCATATTAAAAAGACCTCAAAAGGTTTCCTAGACATCAAACAACCGTTAAAATAATATTTTGATGATTTAATTGTAAATAAATCGGGAACATGTGGATTAAATTTCAATCAAAATACCCATGACTTTTTAAGGCAGGGGACGGGACAGAGGACTTGGCGTAATGAACTTGGGGCTCTATTGAACTCAGAGCACTTTGAGAAATGCTTTGTGGCATGGGGCAGGGCTCAGATGGAGTGGCGTGCACCCTGCCCTGCTTCTTTGTGTGCACCAAAGGAGATTTTAGCTGGAAAGGTAGTTTTTGGCTTTCAAGAGATCTGGTTTGGAATGGCCTTGATGCCCTGCCTGAGCAGCCCCCAGGCACTTGAAGCCCTACACGTTCTCCCGACTTCTGGAGAATTGGGAAGGGAGCACCGAAGTCCACATCCACAGCAGAGCAAAGAAAGTGAAATTTTGGGGGCTATTTGGTTCTTTCAAACCCGCAGAGAGGACGGGATGGTCTGGTCACTGGCCCCCATCTGCTGGTAGAGACACTGAGTTCATCCTCGGGCTGCTGCTGAGGGCACACCAGTAGAGCTAAGGGACCTGCCACCTGGGTCCAGGATGGACACACGCGGACACACGGTGACATGCTCACGCACACGCACAGATGTGCACGCGTGTACACACACTGCAGACAAACATGCCCAGAAGAGGAAGTAGATTTGGGAGACTGTATCAACTTGTGGCCAGGGCTCACCTGCTCCCGTTTCCTTCTGATCTTGGGCCCTTTTCTTCCATTCTTTAGATGAATTTGAGCCAGCCCACTACCTTGGGCACGAGGGAGCTCTCCCCTCTCCTGCCCTCCTCTCTTACCTCCTGTCTCCTCTCTCTTTCTCTCTCCCTCCCTTGCTCCCTCCCTCTCTTCTTCACTTTCCTTGGAGCCCCTCTGCTATACAAACCACAGCTTTATAATGCATGTTGTTCAAATCAGTCCCCAATGTCTTTTCCTACTCAGGGTAACGCAGGCTTCCTGCTTATTCTCACCCCTGTCGCTTGACACGGGCTGCCCCACGCGCAGGCGGTTGATGACTGCCACAGGCCACGTGGCACGCCTGTGCACAACGGGAAGCCACAGGTTCAGGCAGTAGCATGGCTGATTTGGAGACTCCCAGCAGTGAAGCAGAACAATAGGACTTTCTAGGCGAGGGGCAACTCGTGTGCACGTGGGCCTGAGGGGGTTAGACTGCTGAGCCCGAGCGGTTTCACAAGGACAGGGCTTGGCCTGAATGGCACCAGAATGGCCCCACTGGGGCCTTGTGTGCTTCACTCACACATCCCTGGGCTGTTCTTAAGGGCACGGAATTGGAAGACCTAAGACCTGGGTTGACTCACTGGCTCTTGCATTTACCAGCTGAATGATTGTGGATAAAAGCAATTCTCCAATGACTTCTAAGGTCTTCATTTCCTGAAGGGGAATTTTAGAAAACTTGCCCCGCAGGGCTCATTTCCTGGGCAAAGAAACCTGTGTTTGAAATACGGCAACACACAGCTGCCAGCTGCCATTACTGTCAGGTGTGGTGTGGGCAGGGTGTCCACGGCCACCAGGGGCCTCCTTGGCTGCCTGCTGCAGTGGTTCTCTGTGTGGGCACTGCCCTTGGTTCCAGCAAGCTGGCTGGTGGGTCCTGGGGTTGGTCCAGCCCTCAGAGGGCCCAGAAGTGCCAGGAGGAGGACACAGGAACAGGGGTGGGGCCGCTGCTGGGCGACTCCCTACTAAAGACAGCCCAGAGCCCCGACCCCAAGTACATAGCACAAGAGGCAACCACAATGATGACAGTGACAAGGTCAGAATCATGGCTGTGGCTACACATTAATGAGTGTTTACTGTCCCTGCCGTCGCTGTGCTAAGTGCTTTTCCACCTCATTTTATCCTGCAGAGAATACTGTGTCCTGGGCAACATCATCCCCATTTCCCATATGAAGAAACTGAGTTGCTGTGGGGTTTACTGATGCACAGAAGGACACGCTGGTGGGAGGTGGTGGACCTTGGCTACTAAGAACCAGGGTCCACAAAACCATCAAGGAAGTTGCTTATTATAAGAATCAGATGAGATGAAATACATCCAAATGATTTCCCATCTCTAAAGATCTAATACATTTTTTTAAAGATGAATACCATTAAAAACTAGCATTAACGCTAAGAAAATGTTATTATTGATTCCATTACTACTATTACTCATTAGTGGGGATACTATTACCCTTGATGATACTGACAACAGGGCGCCAGGGCTGGTCCAGTCTATCTCAGCCCAGCTTTTCTAAGGGATCTCGGCTGAAGGGTGGGGATGTGTGTGTTGACATATCACTGATTGACTTTTGAGCGCTACACTCACAGGGTTCAGGATGCTGAATCCCAAACCATGTTATTTTTAGATATGCCCCTCCGTATCTCACTCGTCAAATAAGACAAGGTATCCCCAGGTTACTTCGCTGGTCCTGGGCATCCCTCTGAGGATAGTCCATGGTTCGAGGTCTAGTCCCATTCTTGTATTCTAAAAACAGCCACCCTAGGTACAGCACGGCTTCTCCCTCCCTTGATGTAAGTGGGGCAGTTCTCACCAGGCTGGGAGGTCCAGCCTCCTGTCCCTGCATCCCCCGGGTGTATCAGAGTACCTGGCCAGCAGGGAAGGGCTGGCTCCTAGCTCTGCTGTAGCAAAGTGGCATTGCACAAGCGGGGAACGCTCTCCTGCCCTTGGCTTTCCCATCTGCCCAGGGGTGTCTGTATCTCCACCTTGGAAATTAAAGACATACTGCGGGGATGGCACCTACACAGTCCTGGCTCTGGCAGGGGGCTGGGGCTTGTTTGTTCTTCTGAGACTCTGCTCATAGGTGTCTGAGGAAGCCAGCGTCCTCCAGTGTGGAGCACACCTTAGAGGGTGTGGCGCCAGCTCTCAGCTCCATACACACGGAAGGACAGAAAGAGGGCCTGGCTCAGAATATCCAGTTTCCTCATTTCTAGAGAGAATAACATCTGCCTCTCAGGGCAATGTTCAGAATTAAATGAGCTACTACTGCATGCCAAGGGCTAACACATTAGGAAGACAGAAGTTGTTTTAAAAAACGTTCATTCTCTCTTATCCTTCCCAGAGTTGATGCTTCCACAATGGCAATGAAGCTGGGGTCAGGGTGGGGAAGAGATGGGGGAAGGAGGTTGGTCTTCACATTCATGGGGCACTTTCTAGTTTGTGGAACCCTTGAACACATATAGTCCCAAACGAAATTTACAACAACTGGGGGGGGGGTATTATCACACCCATTTTATAGATGCAGAAACTGAGGCACTGCTTGCTTAGAAGACTTGCCCAGGCTGCCCAGCCAGGCCTGCCAAATGCCCACAGAACTTTTAGCAGCATCATTGCTCACAGACATCTGCATTTTGGAAAGGTACAGTTAGGGCCATTGGGTTTGGAGCTATGGCCACAGACATCAAGAACACACCCTGTCCAGTTCAGCTTATAATTAGATAAGGAAGTGGAGATGGGAAAAAGAGGTTGAGAAATGACCCCCTACTTTTGCAGGCTGCCTTCTGAAGAGGAAAACAATCCAACAACTTTCCCTCCCATGTCTTTCAGAACGAATTTCTTCCTCTCCCAGATTTGTCTTTCAATTCCTGGATGCAGTTTCAAGCTGTGATCGCTCCAGGTAAGAGCAGGATTTGTAAGTTAACTTCCTGCATCTGGGAGGCTGAGGCAGGCAACGGGAGAGAAAAAGGTTGCAACAGCCCCTGCTCTGTGGCTCCACTTCCCACCTCCCACTCGATGGTCACCTTCCCCTCCTCGTCGCTGTTTGCACCTCTTTACTCTCAGCCGCCCTCTGACACATCTACCCTGAGCGTGGGGGTCATGGCCACGCTGCCGCCTCCCTGTCTTCTCAGCGAGACTCTGTTGACTTAGCCACTGGAGCTTCCGACCCCTCCTCAAGAAGCTCTGGAGGTCTCCCTGAGGTTGACATTCAGCAATTTACCTGCTCCAACTCAGACCCCGTAAGGGGCTCTGCCCCAGCCTCTGCTGTAGGTTCAGCACTTTTCCCAGTGGAAGCTGTCATCTGCCCCTAAATGCCTCATGGTCACCACTCAGGCCCTCTGACCTCTGACCTTGGGTCCTGCACCTCTGCTCCCACTACACAGCCCAGTCTCTTGGTGATGTTTCGACCTTTTAGGCTTCTCCAGTTCTAAAGCTCAGCACTCTTGATCTGGAGTTGACCCCTAATTCCGAGGACCTGATGCAAGAGGGGAACGTCTTCCTGCTTCCCACCCTGGCTCCTTTGGGCCCAGGAATGCAGCGTCAGCACCCCCGACCCTGGGTCACGGCCCACGGCTTCCACACTTGACTCTCATACTCACTAGCCCACACCCTGGCCCTGCTCCTCTGCATGTGACGAACTTCTCTCAGGACTGTAGTTTATTCATCTGGAAAATGAGACGATTGCACCACATATGTGTAACGGGCCCTCCTTCCTTAGTTACATCTTTTTACATGGCTGAATATTTGAATATATTTCTTTAAGGGACCTCAGAAAAGTTCAAGACCCAAGAATAATTTTTAACACCTGCCTTGTGGGATCTCTAGGAATTAATGCTTAGACCCCTGTCAAAGATTCTATCAATGACCTGAAAAAAGATAAAGGCAGTCTCTTCTGTCCCTGTGTGCACAGCCCAGAGGGACAGTGCCACGGTGCATGTTGTAAAACAGTCCTCAAAAGAGACGCCAGGAAACTGGAATGATGCGCTCAATTTGAGTGGATTTCCCTCCTAAAGGAAACGATATCTGAGCAGAGTCTGAAAGCATATTTCTCCCATGAACAAAATGAAGACGTCTACACTTTAGCAGGGAAGGGAGAGCCCGGGGAGACCCGATTTCTGCCTTCAAAGAGGATAAGGCCATAGATCACAGCCTTGCATTATAAAACAGACTCTCGGGGACAAAAGGAACCAGATTTGGTTCCAGGGTCACAGCTATGGGCAGTGATCTGGGCAGGGCAGGTCTGGGCATTGCTGGGAGGCCAACAGCTCTTAGTGGGGGACATGTGTAGCTGCTGCTCTTCCCTCACTGAGTAGCAGTCCCTGGAGGAGCTGCTCTGCCAGGTCCCAAAGAGCGGGAGCAACCAGGATGGGAAAGACTCTTCCCTCCCAGTTGTGCAGTGTGGAGGAAGACATACATGATGATATACAGGTGAACACATGCATGAACAGCACACAGTAGTACACAGGTAAATGCGTGCAAAAAGAGCCCATAATAGTACATAGGTAAACATGCACAAACAGCACATAATAGTACATAAGTAAACACGTGCATAAACAGTACATAATGGTACGCAGGTAGACATAAACATCATAAAACAGTACAGAGATAAACATGTGCATAAACAATGCATGATCACATGCAGGTAAGCACTTGCATACACAGTACATAATAGTACACAGGTGCTATGGTCTGAAGGGTTTTGTCCCCTCCCAAACTCATGTTGAAGCTTAGTCCTGAATGTGAGAGTGTTGGGAGGTATAGCCTAACAGGAGGTGTTTAGGGCATGAACGCTCTGCCCTCATGAGTAGATTTATGCCGCTATAAAAAGGGCTTGCAGGAGTAGCTTTGCTCTCTCTCTTCTGCTCTTGTGCCGTGTGAGTGCACAGCCTTCCCCCCCTCCAAGGATGCAGCATCAAGGCCCCATCTTGGAAGCAGTGACCAGGCCCTCACCAGACACTAAAACCTACAGATGCCTTGGTCTTGCACTTTCCAGCCTCTCAAACTGTTAGAAATAAACTTATGCACTTTGTAAATTACCCAGTCTATGGTGTTTTGTTCTAGCAGCCCCAAATGGACTAAGACAACAGGTAAACCCATGGAAAAACAGTACATACCAGTACACAGGTAAACATGTACTTAGCAGCTACATAGTGCTACATAGGCAAACACATACATAAATTGTGTGTGATTACACCCAGGCAAACGCACACCTTGGCCAGTCTGTCACACGTGGCAGTGCTATGAAGGATTGGAGATGTGCTGGGAGGATGGTGAGCAGACGGATGTGCAGGTCAGGTCCACAGTACCTGCAGCCAGGTGCACTGCAGGGGAGGTGGTCAGGGAAGGTGTCCCTGAAAGATACCACCTGACCTGAGGCCAGAGGGCAGGGGTGGGCAGTCGTGAAAAGGGCCCCTCCCTCAGGCAGGGAGCCTCATATTCACCACCACTGAGGCAGGACAAGGCTAAGCACTGCCCAAGACACTGCGGTCAGTGTGGCTGGAGGTCACTGTGCTCGCAGAGGTGATGTGGGATGAGGTTGGAAAGATGAACAAATGCTGATGTGTGCAGCTCATGCACTTGTAAGGAGAATGGATCCCGTGGGCTACCTGTGATGTGGTGAGTCCCCCGTCAATGGGGGAATGTAAAGTGGGGCTCATGGCCATTGGTCAGGGATGTCCAGGAGGGACTCGAATGTTATACATGAAAGACTGAAGAAGAAATTCACGTGGAATACCTTAAAGCCCTGTCCATCTTTGACATCAAGACAAAACACTTGGCTGGGCTTGGAGATACCTGAAGTTTCATCTCCTGGCAGATCTGATGGGATGTTGAAAAGCAGCTGCTGTGAGGAAGGGTGCAGAGCAATTGTCCATGGAGGAGGCCGGGGCCTCAGCACAACAAATGCAACAAACGCGGATGGAGCCAGAGGTGCGTGGCGGCCCTCCCTGCCTCCGCCACTGACTACCCAAAACCGTGAAGAAGTAAATAAGTATAAACAGTGATCACACCTTAGTCTTGCCATTATTTCACACTGATGATAGGGTGTTAGAATAGGAATGTAGTTTGAAAGACAGCAGCATGTCTTTGATACATCAAAAGGCCCTCTCCACCAGACGAGAACCCGGGTAAGATGTTGCCGTCAAAGCTACCGATTGACTATTCTGATGTCATATTACAGTGACAGGAGCTCCTGATATATCAATTTAATCTCAGTTCAAGAACTCTCTTAGTTCTACCCTAGAGAAGTCAAATGGACTTTTATCATTTTTCAGCACAAGATGCTTAGTTTTCTAAAGGAAAAAAAAAACATGCAGAATGTGCTTGAAAGAGTAATCATGCTGGGAGAAAGGAAAGGTCTTCATAGTCGTGTGGCAGTGAACACTTCCCCAAGCACACTCTGCTCCCTAGGTGGGGTCACAGTGTTGAGCGTCCATCTGACACTGCGGAAGGAAGTACAAACCCCCGCGCTGGGCAGTGGCACCCTTACCTACATTCCCAACTTGCCGTGCATTCTCTCCCTGTCCGCTGACACCTGGCGTGGATACATCTGCATCTACACCATGGGTTTTCTACCCACTCCCCTTCCTTGTTTGGGGCATAACCTCTGTGAGCTTCAATTTCCAAATTCGATTAGTAGAGTAGAGACAAGGGCATTTGACACCCTTAGAGAGGGGACTTGGGGGGTACAAGGTGACCACACTGGGCTCAGTGGTCCTGGACGCCTCACAATACCTGACTCCTAAATTCTCTCTGCCCTGGCTTCTGAGATACCATGCAGGTGCACTCACACCCACGGGAGACTTCTGACTCTACTCTGGTTCTAGGAAGAGAGTCTAATGTAATGGTCACAATTTCATTGTATTGTCAAGGAGCTTGAGGCTTTGATGTTTAAGAAACTCCCCAAGCCCTGTAAAGGGGAGGATCTCTTTTTCAAACCCAGACTTGCCTGATGCCAGTGTCCAGGCTTTGCTCCGCTTGCAGTCATTGTCCCTAAGAGCTATCTGCAGAGCAGCTGATGGAGTCGCTGTGTCCTGGCCTGGCCTCTGGAATCCACCTGCCCCTGTCTGGAGGGCCCCGCCCTCTGCTAGCCTGTCTGACAAAGCTTCTGCTCCATCTGCTGAGAACGGGGAGCCCCCGGTGCTGTTTCCCACTTGCTCTCCTGTCTCCCACACCTCGCGGTCTCCTGGGAGGGGAGGCTTGGGTAATAACCACACTAATGACAAAGCGCTAACTGAAGACCCCAGTCACATCCTGGTTTCCTGCCTTCCATGGCCATGGTATAATGATGCCAGACAGGCACTTGGGGGGAAATCAGATCCAGCTCAGGGTTAGCTAAGAGGTGGTTTGTGGTCAGGTGCCCAGCAGATGGATTCAAATTACCTGCCTTTAATTTTAAGTAATTGGCAGGCTGGATTGCCCTGCCCTGGATTACTGGAACCCCATGGCTCTGGCTATCAGCCCTGAAGGAAGAGGGGAGTCTGCCCCATAGGGCTGGGACAGGCAGGGGTGGGCAGGGCCAGAATCTGGACACAGGGACCCCCAAGTGATTCCAGAGGCTGAGCAGGCCAGAGTCCTCAGCCTCCAAAGAAGGCTTCTAATAATGAGTCAGCATCCTCTTACACAATGGACTTTTCTCCATGTGATGGAAGGAAGTTGAAATCATGAAGGGTGAGATTTGGTCATATAATTTTTCTCTCTTACTTTTTTTATTTTTTATTTTTACTTTTGCTTTTTGGTCTAATGACCAAAATGTTTGTGCATGTGCACATATTTCCAATGCTTAGTCTGCTTGTGGGTCTATTTACACTCTTAATAATTGTTAGATTTTACTGGGGACTGTCTAGGCACTAGACTAAGTGTTTTTCATGAGAGAGCATATCTAATGCTCAAATGGCCACAGTGGGGCAGAGATTCTCATTGATATCAGTTTACAGTTGTGAATACTAATGGGGAAAAGAGGTGGAGGAGACTGACCAGGGTCCACAGCTCCTTAGGGCAAGCTGGACTCTGCTCTGGATCCCAAATACACTAACACACTTCAATTGCTCCGTCCCTCTGCCTCTGCCGAGTGCAAGCCTTCCCCTCCTCTCAGGACACTTCCAAGGGCTTCCACTCTAGCACGTCCTCCGCGGGTCTTGCCCCTGTCCTCGGAGTGTGTTCATTCATTTATCTATTCATACAAAAGCACATCCCCTAAGCCTGCACCACACCTATGCCCGGCAATACACACTAAATAAACATTTGTTGAGTGATTCAGTGACCAGTAACGTAATGATTAATCAACAGGACTCTTCCATCAAGAGCTTGTGCACAGCCTGTTAAGGCAAACAAAACTATGAACGTATCCATGCACACCGGGATGGTAAGTTTTACAATGGATGATGGCAAAAGGAATTGTGAGGATAAATGAAGCCACATGTACAAAAACGTGAAGTGCCTTACGCAGTATTGCATGCCTATGTAACAAGCACTCAGTGAGCAGGCGGGTTCAGCTTTCCAGTAGAATGTCAGTTCCAGAGGTGTATTGTGTGTGTGCACATGTGCATGTATGTGTTCGTGTGTACACATGTGTGCATGTGTGTGTGTTTGTGTGTGTCTTTAGCCTTCTGTACTCTTGGTCACTGACCAATGCCTGGTCATCTTCTCGGTACTTGGCCTATGATGGATGCTTAAAGAAAGAAAACACGGGCAGAGAGGAAGAGAGGCGGCAGTTAAAATGTCACCCCGAAGCTTCCTGAGGGCTCTGGAAAGGCCGTCTGTTATTTTGTATTCTTCATTTGTTCTAGGAAATGCTGCCTGACAGGGCATCTGGGAACAAAACCAAGAGGAAATATAGCCATCTCGATCCTACCTGCTTGGGAGCCACAGCTTTCAGAGACGTTCCAGGGAAAGAAAGGGACTGGCTAGGAAACAGGGGTGGATGGGAAACTGAGAAGTATCATTGTCTGCAAATTGTGGAGCCTCTCAGTTTTGTGGGGCCACAGAAGAATAGTCTGACATAACCTGCAGAAGGCCCTCAGCTATTTTTCTGGTCCCTAAGACAGGCCCTCAACCTTGGGGTCACCCTCAGTTTGCACATCTGCAAAATGGGATCAAAGATGCATCCAACAGGATTGTTGTAACTCTCCAGTGAGACCAGGGATCCCGACTGCTTTGCAGACTGGCCCCTGCCAATGTATTAATTTATGATATGTGAACGTGCAATCTATTGCTGGATAGCAAGGGTGATCCTTGTCCCTCTGTGCATTATGTCATGGCCAACCGAACAGTTCTCACATCAAGATTGTCTACGTTACTCAGGTGGCCACTGAGGGAGCTTGGGCCCCCAGACAGTTAAACCACTCTGGGGCCACCTGGTACTTGAAGCACCTCAAGGGCCTTCATAAAACTGCTGGGTGACCACAAAACTAACCACCAGTTCCTCTGGAGCCCAGCCCAGCAGCATGCACCCGGACGGCGGGGTAAAAGGTGATGCAGCACTTTGTGGTGCCCTGTCTTGAGCAGCCGGGCCGGCGGGGCAGCCAGCCTGGTTATCAGTTTCTCACAGAAGCCTGCTCCAGCCAGCCTGCCTGGGAAGTCCCCGGGCGAGGACGCTGGCACTCTGCCCCTGTCTGTGTGTCCCCACTCCCTCAGGGGCTGCAGACCTTGAATCCCTAACGTTTTAAAGAGTTCCCAGTGATTTTTGCATTAAAAATGAGTATGGCCTTTCAAATAAAAGCAACCTCCTCTGACTTTTCTCAAATAGCCTTACTAGGGCAGAGGAGGAACCGGGACAAACCACGTGTTGGAAAATACACCCCCTAAGTGAAGCATCTTGGCAGGGCCTTGACCACTGCAGGGCTCAGGCATCTTGGGACAGAGCTTAGGAGTGTATTGGCACCACCTGTTTCCTCCCTAAATCTTAGGTCACACTAATTCTGACCTTACTCCCCAACACACACATGCTCAATCTTCCTGTTAATTTCTTTCTTGGAAAACCAGCAAGGTCAGATTGCTCAGTTAATCAGAACATCACCTTGGGAGTCAGGCCCAGGGTTTGAACCCCAGTGTCGCTGCACACTAACCCTGTGATTTGGATAGCTGGTCTGGCCTCCTTGCTCTGTCCATTCTGGGGCAGGGTCTAGGAATCTGCATTAAAACAAATCAACAAACCCAGGGGTTGTGCTGGCCATGGTCCAAGGTCTACACTGAGAAACCCTGGTGTGGAGAAGGGGCACAAGTGAGATCCCAAGCCTTAGTGATCACTGGAAATGGTAAGAAAGATAGAATTACCTGTGTACATGTCAAGGTAAGAAAGGATACCCAAGTGTCTCAAAGGGATCTGTGACTCCAAACAACTTAGGGCCAGAATACAGAGGTGAAAAGAGAGAGCAGAGCTGGCAGTGACCCCAAGTGTTAGCACTTGTCCTAGAAGAACACGGTTCCCTGTCTGGTTGCGGGAGGGGCAGATGTTGGGGAGATGAGGGGTTCTGTTTAAATATATGAAGATTCAGAATTGTGGGTGGATGGTAAGGTCCCGGGAAGTGTGGAAGAGGCCAGCCAGGTCCAGCTGAGAACTGGACAGTGTGCACTTCCCATGCACAAGCCCCGCAGTGCAGGCTCTGAAGGTAGCTCTACGGCGCAGAGGGCTGGAGAGCACTGTGAAAAGGCCAAACGAAGAGGAGAAGGGATTGGGGCTTTACAGAGGGGGCAGGACTTGAGCTGTTCCTGGAATAATGGTCACATGTTTATTCTCCAACATAGCTTGCATAGACAGAAAAAAAGAAAATTCTAGGAATAGCAGAACCCACAGAGTTTCTGAAACTCCCTGGTTCGTGGCCCTTGCTGGCACTTCGGTGGAATGAAACAGGTCCCCAAACCCATCCCACGTGAACCTTCATGTCAATACACACCTTATCTTCACCTTGAAGACACAGTTCACTTAAGCTTTTTTTTTTTTTTTCCATGCTATCACAGCCTACAAGTCAAAGAGTCTTGTCCCAGGAATCTGGCGTTCATCTTTTGGGGTGGAAAGCTCAGAGTGCCTCATCCTAGCCAACCATTCAGGAGACAGGACAAAGCAGAACAGACAGCCAGCAAACTGCCAACAATTATGCTAGCAGCTCAAACACCAACTTTGCTGAGGCACCAGTCATGCAAGGCCATGAAACTTCTGCCAACTGATTCCAGGAGATGAAAGGCTGCTCTGCACTGCCCGGTGACCCTCCCCTCACTGCGGAAGGACGTGAGGGAGCGAGGGAGAAGGAGGAGATGAATTCAGAAAGAAACAGGGTCCCTCCAGTCCCATGCACATTTATTGAACACTTACTATGTGCTGTGCCTGATGCAGGATGGAAAGAAAGGAGGTTTTACAACCAAAGCCTGGCTTATGCTGTTCCTGGCCCCATGATTGTCTGAGTGCAAGACGCAAAAGCAGTTGTACTCTCCTGACACCATTTCCTCCAACCTGTAGGTCTTATCTCTAGAAAGTCACTGAAACTCCCTGAGCCTTAGTTTCCCATCTTTACAATGAGAGATAATCAAATCCTCCTCTCCAGTCTCGCTTGCTTAGCAGGAAGCTGAGACGATGATAGCAGGAGAAAACACTAGAGACATACTTTTGAAACTGAAATTCCTTAGGTAGGAGGTGGACTTCACACCCTGGGCTTCCAGCACCACCGGTAAACATTTTAGGAGTTCACTTCTTGTTTCCCTTTGTAGCAACGTAGAAAAAAAAAGAATAAAAAACCCAAAGCACCCTAATCTTCAACATCGACAGTTTCTTCTTCTTTTGATCTAAGTGTAAAGGCCAACAACCACTCTTTGCAAAGGAGTGAGCTTTGCAATACAAATTCATGACCCCATATTTGAAACTGTGGGGCCATGTGCCCTCTGGCATCAGCATGGTTCTGATTTAGAATGGTAATATGTTGCATGCACTCAGTATCATTTAACATCCCCTGTGGGGCCTGGGGCAGCGCCCTGCAATCAAGCACATTAATATTTCTGCAGGGAAATGTATGAATATGCACATGCAGTGGGATAAATAAAGACTATAAATAGCCAGTGTCAGTCCAGGTCAACTTTTTCTGTCTAATGAGTTCATATCAGGCCAGTTGTTGCAGCCAAACAAGTCATAAAATGTAAGCTTGGGCTTCCAGAATTGTAGGTAGAGGATTGTGGTGCTCTGATAACAAGTGGCAGTAAGTGAAAGTTCACCATGTACCAGCCTCTGTGCTAAGCATTCCCTGGCAGTGCCTCACAGAGGCCGTGAGGGCAGGAGTTTCTATTTCCCACCCCCATGTTGGGGGAAACTGAGGGAGACTGAGTCCGAGAGAGGCCTCCCTGTCCAGCTCCAAGACTTCCATTCTGACTCAGGACATCAGACCAGGGTCCTATGATTATCAACTGGGAAGCACAGGAATGGCCTCAGCATCAAAACTGCTCACGGGGGCCCAAAAAGCTACTCATTCCGGCATTCCTAATGTTGCTGGCACCTCCCTTCTAGCCAAGAAGAGAGGACAATGTTAACACAAGGGAAATCAGAGAACAAACAAAACATAGGCATGCCAGTTTCTTCCCTTGGGTGTCAGGGAATTGGAGTCCAGTCTAAGCAGACCGGAAGGTTCACCTTCAGGGACCACAGAGGAGCCTCTCTACCTCTCCTCTGTCCCCCTGTGTGAACCTTGTGACCGGTGGCCTGCTGTCTACAGAAGTTCAAATGTGTTGCCCTGGCCTCCAAAGGGTGTCAGTGCACTGCATATCTCCTCAGCTAAACTGAGCCATGTGATGTCACCTAATGGGTCTCCATTTTCCCATACTAAATTCTACCACCACCACTGTCTCCCTACCCTCACCGTCTCCCCTATGTTTGAAGCAAAGGCTTGCCTAGCTCTCTGCAAAGATGACTTCCTCAAAGAGGACTTACCGAGGGCACACAGGAGAGAAGCAAACCTGTGCATCCTCAGGTCACACAGCTCTTGTTTTACTTCTCTTCTGACAGTTTTTAAATGCCTCTTCTGTGGTCCACTTTGTTTACTATGGCTGATGAGACCTCATGTTATAACTAAAATTATTACTGCCTGTCATTTAATCTGTATAATTTCATAATATTATGCTGAATAAATGAAACTCAGTAGGATGCAAATATAAAGCCGGATTATCTCAGCTCCAGAATACATAGGCTACAAATTCGGTTCCCTGCTCTCATAAGCTTGTAACCTGGGAGGCTCTCAGATAACAGCCCAGGTGTTAGGACATTGCTTGTCACATGTGTCCCCTGGTCCAGGATAACAAAAAATCTAATTTCAAAAGATTCCTTATGCCCAGCTATTTATCTTCTCATTCTTATCTATGTGTATAGATATGCTATCCCTTTCATGTATTCTCTAAAATCTCACGGGGTTTACAAACAAAAAGGAAACAAGTCATATTCTTTTATACTCTATGCTTTATACTCCACTGTTCCAAGTGCTCCTCTCTGTCTGGTTTCTCAGAGCAATTGCATGAACCACAAGGATGTGCAGTGGTCCTGTGGACTTTCTAGTCTTTAGTTATTTGCTCAAGGCCTTGGAGAGGTATCAAGGATGCTTGCAAACATGGCAATGACAGGCCCGGGAGATCCTTCAGTGAGTGGACCCCTTGTTTTCAGTATTCACCCCTACTTGGGTCAGTCTGTCATGGTCAATCTATAAGCAAATTTCCATGTATCTTTTGTTGAATTCTGTATGGCAGATAAAATATTTCCCAGTGTTAATGGCATTTTGGGGGATTGAGGAGTTGAACTCTTTATGGGAAAAGTGGATTTTCATAGAGAGATCAGACTTTCTGTGATTCTTCAGACAAACGAGACACTTCGTTGTTGACTTTAATCACAGAATGAGGCTCTCCTTTCCACTTACCCACTGGGTCCTCCAGCATCTATGCTACATTCATAGTCCAGGGGCAGCCGTGCAGCATAACAGCAAGTTCTTCTAGCCCAGAGGGCTTTCCTAATTATCCCTGACGATTCCTACAAACACATCTTCCTTCGTTGGTCTCCACCATCCCATGGTGCCTTTAGCTCTTGGCCCAGTTCTGGTTAGAAAGACAACCTTGAAACTCATCATGTCTTTGGCAGCTGCCTGACAGGCATAGCGTCTTTAGTCAGTTTGGGAGTTCAGAAGCCTTTGCCACCGTGGACAGCCACATCGGCATTGGAGGGATGACCTGGGGGCACTTGCGGACCAGCCTGGTGCTTGTGTGTTGGGATCCACGCTTGCCTGTTCTACCGTCCTGGCCCTGGGCCCTCGGGCCTTGCTTAGGTATGAGCAATGGGTAGCTCTAAGGGATGAGGGCTTGCATGTGTTTCGTTTGGGGTTTCTTTGTTTGTTTGCCTTCTTCAATAAATTTTTGACATTGCTTATAGCTTTAGTAAGGTACAATAATCAATTTTCTTCAAATAACAAAGTTATTATTCTAAAATAGTGTGCAACTTTGGGATCTGTTTTTGATCCATCTCTTTATTCACCGTGCATCAGGTCCAATTCAACAGTAACCACATGTTCATTGTCATTGTGTCCACATTAAAGCACTACTTTGTGCTGGCCCCTGTGTCTCATATTGGCATTACAGAGGTGGTAAGTCCTGGCCATCCCTGACCTTGAGGACATTCCAGTCTAGAAAAAGAGATGGACATTGGCTCACTTTACCTGACTGAGGCCCCCCCTCTTTCCTTAGCCCTTTAGATGCTGGGGGGCTGTGTGGCCCCTCTCCCATGTCATCCTTGAGAGTGTGGGCAGCTCCAACATGACTTTCCTTCTGGAGTCTGGGCTACCGTGAAGAAGTGTGAGTACCTGCAGCTTTTCCCTTTCTTCCTCCCTTCCAGAAGTGCAGTGGGGAGAAAGCCAATGAGTGAGTGGTTCCAACCACAGCCATCCAATCAGCCACCCTGGGTTCCTCAAACCTTAAACATCTATGCTGCTGTGGGGTTCAGAAGATCAGACAATATGCCACTCCTCCCTTGCCCATACTGGAAGATACTCAAAGCACTTCCAGAACAGGAGATTACACAGATCTTCATAGTAATAGTAATAGAACACTAACGCTGTGTAAGGTTATTACTAGCACATACTAAGAACACAGCTTCATGTTCCTTGGTGTGAATGTTTTAGCTTAGGTCTCACTTGTATCAGTTTCCTCATGGAAAGTGTCTCAGCCTCCTCTTCTCTATGTGGTCGGCTCCCTTGCACTTGCCATAATGACCCTCTTGCCTTGTATTCGTGAAGCATGTGGGTCAATATTCAATGTCTGCATTTGCCATTAGACTATAGCTTCATTAGGAGGAAGAGTGAGTGACTGAGTCTTGTTTGTCATTGTCCTCTCCGTGCCTGGTATGTTTTCAGGAACAGAGTAGGTATTTAATGAATATTTGTATCATTAAAATAGGATTCAGTAATTTGTTTAATGGCCACAAAGACCTTTTAAGTTATGCAAAAGAAATCTTATTGTCCCAATTTAAAGATGAAACAGGGGTCAGGGTTGGTGACTGAGATTAAGCTAAAGCTGTAGAACCTGTTTTCTCACCCATATGGACACTTTCAGAACAGAGCATGTGCGATCTTGGTCAAGACCAGAGCAACGTTTTGGTATTCGTTGTCTATAGAATAAAAACTAGATAGATGGTCATTAATGATCATTTTAGGCAATCATTTTAGGAAACCATAAGTCATTGCTTACCCAGGTACTTTGCAAAGAGCCTTGTATATATAGAAAATCAACAAGAATATATGAAAGTGCCTCAGTTTTGTTTCGGCGCAGTAGGAGCAGATGTGCTTGCTATACCTAGTTCATTGAATTGTTCTCAGGAGCAAATACAATATCGAACTTGCAAAATTTAGGAGACTGTCTCTCTCTCAGGTGATGGGAATTTACCTAGATGATAGTCCCATTTTGAGAGCCTGTCTCTGTGCCGTAGTGGTGGTGGTACACAAGCCTATGCCCCCCAGCCATGATCTTCTCTGCTTCCCAGAATGCTAAGTCTCAGAGAATTCTTTTTTGAAATGTTCACCTTTACCTTTTATGTGTGTGGGCCAGAGTGTGGGCAAGGCACATTTGATTTGTCTTTGGGATTATCCTGGCAATAAATTTGCCAAGGAAGAAAGCTGTTCCTCAGAAAGAGAAGAAAGGTGAAACATCCATGCTGTGCTAATTTCAATTCATATTGGTATCGATTAACTACATACACGTATTGGCATGCTACCTTCAGATTCCAACACCTCTTAGGTGATGAATGTAGATCTACAGGAAGTTTCTGTTTTTTAATGCAGAGTCTTTTTTAAAAATTTGGTTTTGCCTAATCATGTCTTTTAGCTTGCTTCCTACATTTAATAATTTAAAATGTGTGTCCCACCCTCAAGGAGACTTGCCCCAAAATTAATATAGGTGACCCACCTTGATGGCTAATTGACATTGGGGTGAAAGATCTACTCTGATCAATTGTAAAAGAAAACTTTTTACCATTAAAATGGGCATTGTTCTCAATTGGAGGTCCATTTCTAGAAATTGATTCCATGTTATATAATGCCAAGATTAATCATAAAAATAAATATTTTTTTTTCACAAACATCTCTTAACTATGTAAAATTGACCCTTCTGTCTACGGGAAAATGGGCAGATCGACTGGGATTCCCAGGTGCCAGACTGGAGTTAATATCATCCCTGCAACGATTCTCATTTTGCCATTTCTCTGACTCCTGTTTTGTTTGGAGACTTGACTTACAATGCTAATTGTAGCTTCTCCCCAGCTACCACGTCCTACTCTTGGGAGCTCTTTGGGGCAAGCTTTTATAGCTCCATCTTATCCATTCTTTGGTTGCTGGGATCTGGTAGTTGTTTCTTTGAGGAAAGAGATCTTCCTATACTTTGTCCCCAGGCGCGTTTGGTTCAAGAGCAACTTAATTAAGTGTGCAGCTCACTAGGCTAGTTCAACAGCTGCATCCAGGTGGGATGGTGCGGATACCTCTGATATAGGAATATGGGAAATGGAAACTTTTCTATCAGCGGGCCTTATTCATTGACCATAAGTCTTCTGGCAAATTCATCATCACCCTGTAACTACGTATGGCCATCGTAGAGACTTTAGTCAAGGCCCACCTGAGACGCCCCGGTAGCATCCATGGTAGATGTCTGGAAACCAGGCAACCTATTCCTTGTGCACCTAGTTCTTTATTCATATTTTGAATCACTTATGTATACTTCATATAGTCGAGTATCTACTGTCTTCCAGAAGGCACCGTTTCAGCACTGAAAATACAGAGGCAAATAAAACATCATTTCGGCATCAAAATAACCTCATCAGGGAGTCAAGCATGTATATAATTAACCAGAATGAGAAGCAGTGGTTTCTTTTGTTACCATTCCCTTTTTCATTTCATGCATGTCTTAGACTCGAATCTCCCCCAATCCTCGGCAGTACTGATGGCAATTTGGGGGAGCAAATGAGAGCAAGAGCAGTGAGTAAGAGGAGCCTGGGACTAGGAGGCAGCAGAAGCCAGGAGTGTGTGCCCTGCCATGGCCCCAACACCACAGGAGCCTGCCCACAGGCTAGTCAAGTCATCGCTCTGTTTCATTTCCTCAGCTGTGAAATGTGGCTACGGGTTACTGCTCCTGTTAGTGAGTCAAAAGAGATATTTATATGTGAAAAAACTTTGAAAAAATCTTCAATAAAATGCAAATGTGGGGTAATGATATGAATGATATGAAGCCACCCCACACAGCAACATGGAGCTAACTTTGTGCAAGCAAACTGGACGACATGGAGTGAAGAGAGAAGCAATGGCCATTGAATCTTTTGACAATCTTGTGAAAGATCAAGAAACCCCTTTAGGAAAATGCACAAACCTACAGCATTTTTCAAAAAAAATGTAAGGAGGTTCACAGTCTTCTTGGTGTCCCGTTTACAGAAGACTTGTGAGTTCCCGGGCCCAAGTTGGGAGCTGTCAGGTCTTAGGCGGTATCTTTGGAACTCAGCAGGCAGGGCCAGCTCTACATGAAGAAGAAAACTTCCCACCAGCCTAGAAATTACTGAGCACATAGAGATGCGCACCTCTGTCCACACTACTGAAGATGGTGGTGCATATTTACATCTTACCGTTTCTTCTCGTGAAACAAAAGAGCACCATCTGCCCAACCACATTCCGCTTCCAGGAAACTGAAATGAGAGCGGATGTTGTCTTTCACTGCTTGTTTTCATTTTTTCTTTTTCCTTTTATGCATGACTCTATTTTTGTTATTGCACTCTTAAAAGAAAAGACATACTTGGAGCTATTTTCCCCCACATTCTTCCTTGAATTTTCCAAAGCCTGGGCCTCCTTAGGTTCCAGATGCCTGCCACACAGGAGAAGTGGAGAGTACTACTGTGGTCATTTACCTAAAGAGGTTTCAAGCCAACCAGTAAGCACTCCCTCACACCCTTCCACAGGAAGGGCCATGTCTAATTCTCCTCCTTTCCTCATTCCAGCGGCTCTCAGTAAATATGAGTTTAGTACCAGGGGCAGGTCAGAAAATACTGTGGTGAGAGGTCACAGGAAATGGTTCAACAGCCCAAAAATGCCAGGCTGGGATCGAGAGGGTGGCCTTCCTATGAAAAGTCCTATTGGCATAGATCCTTATGAGGATCCCATGATCCAAGATAGAAGATCCCTAACAAGGCACATAAGTCTCCTAAGGTCAGAAGGACCCTGGGGTTCTGCCCAGATTGAAAGCTCAGTCCTATCTAGAAGAATAAGAACAAGAGATTAATTAGTGAGCTGTAGGTTTAGGAATCAAAGTAGATCGGTAACACTGCCAGAAGGCATCAGAGAATCACACACAAAAGACAGAAGCCATGAAGCAGGGATAGAACATTGTCTCTGTCCTCCATCTACATGATGCCTTAGTCAATTCAGTCCTGGGTAGTAACCATTAAAATGAGAGTCTACTGACATGTCTCCAGGGTACAAAAAGCTGGAAGGAGCTTGTGGACTGTGTCTATGAAGAGAAAAATGATTCTTGCCATTGCAGCCCAAGGTAGAGAATGAAAATAAATGGACTAAAGAATAAGAAGAGCTCAGATATGTGATGGTGAAAGATCAAGGCATAAGAACCTGGCAATATTAAGCCCCCAAAAGGTAATATCAGAAGGAAGGCCAATACTTATACTGAGCAAACTCAGTCTTCTGCAAAGTCCACAGCAATGAATCTTCCTTCCTTTAAGCCTGGGAAGGATTTACTCATCCAACAGTGGATTGGCCCTCGGGAAATGTGGCTAAACATTAAAACAAATCTTGGGACTGGGTCTTGCTCTTTAAATTAACTTAGCTTTTAAATGACCACTTATGCCTCCCAACATGTGAGGCTATTTTTATCAACTGTGGAAGCGTCCCACTACATTGATGAAGAAAGATAAATTTCCTGCTCTCAGGATGCTCAGACACTATACAACAAGCTTCCAGGCTTGGAAGTGTGCTGGACTTCCCAACACGGTAGCGGATAAAGTCTGACTTTTTGTGGGCATAAGACTTGATTTTGTCTTAATGAGGGCCTTTAGAATATTCAATATGTTCTTTCTTTATTGGTTGGGAAACCAAAGCAAAAGGCTGAAGACCCACTAATAGAAAAGTTCGGCTTTAGGTCTTCTTCATTATTTTCATCAAAGTTGTATGAAAATCCATCCAAGGTGGAGGAGGGGAAGAATGAGAACAGGAAACAGGTCTGGTTTTGTGACTACACGTGGCTTTAACCCCAGTTCACCTGCTTATGAGATGGGTGGGGAAAGTTACAGAATTGCAGGGCACGCTCACGGGTGTTGCAGGTTTGCAGGAAATGATCCCAAAAGAAATATCCCCAGAAGCCACACAGCTTCCTTTCCTTGAGGGCAGGTGGGAGCCCCGTAATTTGCCACAGATGATAGTGTCTTCACTGCAAGGGAAGACATTTGAAAGTGTTATGAATGAATGTTTTCTGGATTTCTGTGCTTGCAAGCCCAAGTAGAGAAGTAAAAGGAGGCAGAGGTGCTGGTTCTGTAGCTCTCACACTGTAGCTCTCACGCTCTCATTCAGTATGAGTCTGTTTTCAAGGAGAGGTTGTTGGAAATTAGTTTATAGCCAATGTTTCAGTCTTTTACATTCATGTCCCACAAAACAGAGTTCCTTTCCAAAGAGCTCATCTCTACATCAATTGTCCATTCCTCTCTTTAAATGCCATAGTATACAAGGGAACCAACATTGTTTGAGAGATTAACACCTAGTACAAGAAATGAACTCTTTTTTTAGAAAATGAAATTTTATTTAGAACCAAAATTTCAAATATCAAAGTAAGACCAAAGAAATGAACTCTTGATAACAAAGGTTTTTTTTTTTTTTCCTTTTTACCAGACTATAATTCATGAAGCCTCTATCTGTCTTGTAGGATTATCTTGTTAGTCCCCATAAAACTCCATTGAGTGGAGGCACATCTTTTTTTTCATAGCACCAAAATGGGACTTCACTAACTGGAGATTGGCTCTTCATTTTATGACCTGACTTTTCTGTAGCACTCTTCGTATCCTCTTATAGTGTCTAAGTGTTATTTTTTCCTGAAATACTAAAGCGTATTTCAATATAGGAGAACAAGATTATGAACAAGTGACTCCTTAATAGTTCAAGATTTATACATGAAATGGTCCCAACTGCAATCTATCGTTTTTATTCTAAGGAAATGTGCCTGCCAAGCCTTTCTGGACCTAGCTGGAGGAAAGAAATGCTCCCCAAACACTCTAGAACTATCTTTTCTCTCCCTTCTAGAGATCCTAAGTAAATAGCTTTTATTAAATATTTTTATATCCATTAGAATACTAAGCACCCTATGCAACCACATTAGATAGAAATTAGATAAAAATTCGGAAATGCCCAGGAGAAAACCTTCAAGCTGGTGACAACGTGGCAAATGCCAGGAGACAAGTCAGAACAAATTCAAGACCTGCTCAATCTTTCTAAAGTCTGTCTGAAACCTCAGTTTGCTTCTCTCTCATATATATGAGATACCTATATATACACACACATAGACACATATGCACACACACACACACACTCCTCTTCCCACAGCACAGGGTTCTATGAACTTCAAGAATTAATTATCAAGTGACGTTCTACTGCTTAGAAGGGAAGTCCCTCACTTGTGTGATAAAGGGGGAACATCCCCTTAAATTGCATTAATATGTTTTTTTGCTAACCTGATTTGAATTAAAGCAAATAATCAAAATTGTGTCCAGCTCTTTGTCTCAGAGGCCAACCCTAGCTGACTGTAACCTGTTGAGAATGATGCATTTCAATCCTCAGCAGAGGACATCATTTGATGCAATCAGTCGGGCTCCTTAAACAGAGCTCTAAGCTGCATTTCCCTATCCACTTCCTGTCCTACTTGTGAGGCAGGAATAACCCCTGCAATCCAGTAGAGCAGGGCCTTCTTAGTGGCAAAACTCCCAGGGTTCAAATCCTGCTTCTGCCACCCTCTCGCTGGGCGCCCTGGGGTATGTGTCTGTGCCTCTCTGAGCCTCCGTGTCCTCATGAGGTGATACACAGGCCATGATTAAGAAAGCCCCTGGTGCTTGGTTGGCTTTCCATAAATGTAAGATATTATCATCCTTCAGTTTTCAATTTCCTACGAGGGTCCTAACATCAAAATATAAGTTACCTGATTAAAGTATATATGACTTGATCAAAATATGTTACCTGATTAAGATACAAATTGCCACCTCCTCCAATAAGGCACCCCAGACTCCCCGTGAGAAGGCATCTGCTCTGCCTTTTTTGCCCACAGCACTGTTGTCCTCAGCTGTAGCTGTCATCCCACCTGCTTTCTCTGAGCCCTGGGAGTGCCGCCAGGCTCTTGGGGCATTCTTGACAGAATGGGCTGTATTTGGCACCTGCACCTGCCCCCCGAGTCCCCAGTACCGTCCCAAGCCTACAGAGGTTCCATTCGTGTGCTTATGCCAAGCAAAGGCAAAGCCATCCGTGGGAGTGACGGCTAAAATCCCAAGATGTAGGCAGACCAGCATGGTTCCGCAGCCTGCGGAATTGCGTGCTTGTTTTAGTAACTGATGTCCTGCTGCGGGTAAAGTTCCTACAGGCACGATCCTTGGTAGAAGCTGAGCAGGGCATTCGTCTTTCTGACCTAGGACCTTCTGCAGCTCTTTCTAATAGGTGGTCACTGAATCTGCCATAGTCATTGCACATTTCAAAACAGCCAACAAAAGCCTCGTGCTTTCTTTCAGTTAGAGCTAAAAAGAAAAAATAAGAAAAATGAAAATAAATTGTCACCTGCCATGACTATCTTAAGAAAAACATTGGTGGGAAGCAGGGTGGGAATCCTCAAATAATAACCCCAAAAAGAAATCCCAGCTTCTAGTACAGACATGATTTAAATTTTCATGAACAAATCATATGGTTTGCACAAAGGCGGCAGTGACGAAGAAAAGTAATAAACCACGAGGGGTGGGGAGAATCTGTGACCTGACAGGGTCCCCCGGAGGACCCCTCTGACCAGGCTTCGGTGCACGCGCCTTGTCGCAGAGAGCACCTCCTGCACTGGGCTAATTATCTTTTAAAATTCATATCTAGAGCCACGGGCTGCCTCGTGGGATTAAGCACAGTATGCTTTGCAAATTGAAAATAAGATAGCTGTTAGGAATATACACTTGCCTCTATGATTACCACGGCAAACAAAGGCAAAACATTAATTTACATCTATTATAACAGAGAAACAAAGCCGGAGATATTCCTCGTATCTCAGGCAAGAGATGGATTTGCAAAGGTGATGTTTCCAGAAGATGAGATGGGTGATGGGCTGCAGAGGTGAGAGGCTTTAGGATCGGCATTGAGCCAATGCCTTTGGAGGTCATTGCATCCCTCACTCACCTTACAGACAAGGAAACAGGTTCGTGGAGGGGAGACACAGGATCTTTCTACCTGGCAGGTAAGGAACAGAAAGACGTTAACCTCTCTTAAATACACATTTGATTGTCTAACGTGAGGGTAGCCATTGGATTTTGGTTTTTAATCAGAAGATTGTTAGGATCACATCGAAACCCCTAAAATAATATATTTTACCCTATCAAGCTTTCTTGGTGCTTACCCTGTGTGAGGCATTATATCTGCTATAGTGGGTACTATTGTTAGTTTTCCTATGTCATGGATTAATACATTGGCATACATGATGTTAAGACACTTACCCAAACTCAAAGAGTGAGAAGATGGCAGTGCCTAGACTGTCCCTCAGACACTTGAGCCTGGAAGCAGCTGGTGCCCAGCTCCCTGGAAGGCCATTCCCAGCTTCCCATTCCAGATACATCTCCTCTAGCCAAGTCAACCCAGCAGGGACCATGGCTGACCCCTTTCTCTGGATCTTCACAAAACCCCCATGTGGCATGAAGCACATGGTGCCATAGCGGAGGGCAAAGACCTCCTCTTCCTATCAGACCTGCCATGTCTGCCCTCTGTCAGGACTCAGGGTGTATGTCCTGCAGTGAAACTCTCTGTCCACTTCGTGGAGACTCTTTCAGTTTTATCAGCATGGCACTCCTCCAGGTCATCATCCGGACCTTTCAGCATTTCGCCGGCACGCATATATCACAGTATGCCCTACCCGTGTCGAATGCTGGCTCCCCAGACACAATGTGTGGACACAACCACACCATGTTGGCCCTCACTGCTGGAGAGCACTACGTTGGTGGAGTCTCCATGGTGTCAGAATATTTGTGATGTGTTGGAGTCTGGTGTAAGGCAGGTCTTGCAATACAGTGCCTTGATTAGAAATGGGAAAAGATACTGATATAACAGTTTAAGACTGGTGGATGTAGCAAGGTGAGCATCTTGAGGTGAAGGTTTTCAAAGAGTCTTGGGGCATAAACTCCAAATTTACTGCTCTCTACTGAAGAGTATAATTAACTTTGATATTCTTTTACACGGGTTTTCCAGAAAGTTCCTGGAATAAACAATAAAGACATTTATAATTTTTTTCTTCCTGAGAAAGGATTTCCTGGAATAATGAAGTCACATTAATGTAGCCAGTAAACTATGTGGGGCAAGTGGTTTTGGTTCTCTAACATGCAATTTATGTCACCTCATATCGAATCCCATGGGGGGCAACCCCTCTGGTGACCTTCATGCCACCCAAAAAACACTGGGCTTAGGAGTGACACAGCCTGGATTCTGGTGCCAAGGATGTTACTCTCTCATTGCAAGACCTTAATGAATTATTGGCTTTCTCTGACCCTCAGTTTTCTCCTCTGTCCTCTGATGCTTATGGGCCAAGTCTTCACTTCATTCTACCACTTTATGGCTAAGTTTACTCGCCTAAAGTAGAGGCTTTGGGTAGTGACATGACTTTCTAGCATAGACAGGAAAGAGGAGGAGGGGGCCTTAGAAGAGGCGGAGGTTAAGAGGCAGAAGGGGGCAGGTGCGGAAAGCTCTAGAACAGCAAGGGTGCTTTGCTCAGGTCTGGGATTTTTAAGTGTTTTATCTGGTAGAAATGCATACAGCATTTACAAATTGGAAATAACTCTGTATGCTCAGATAAGATTGTCTCAGTAATATTGTAGCCAGAAACAGCTCACCACGGCTTCCTTTCAATTAACCATTTAAATCACAGCCCATACAAACCCCAACCCCTGCTGCTTTATAATAAAAAAGAAAGTTAGACCAGAGCTGAAGAGTTTTGATTCACGCTGCTGAATATGGAAGATCTACAATCTTTCTCTTGGAGCCTATAGTCTAATGTGACTCTTTGAAAGAACCTTCGCCTGCTGGAAAAGATATCTGCCCCCCACCCCCAGCCCCCAACCCTTTCCTCCTGAGCTGGATGGTGATTCATTATAGATAACCCCTCCAGATTAATTTTGTTTTGACTTTAACTTTGACATTAGAAAAAGAAGAAAAAAAAACCTGTAAGAGGTAAGATTCTCCCCTCAAACATTCACTGCTCAGCTATTCTTAGCTGGCTTTGGTGTTTGATGCAATAAAAGGGAAAAACCTAAATTTAGGATAAATTAAATTGTTGATTGTCATCAAAAGTCCTGGCTGTCAAATTAGAACGTCATCATATTAGACCCTTTGTGATAAATAATACATCAGCGATTTTCTTGAAACCCTTATTTGAGTTCTTTTCCTCTGTCAACTGGATGTGCCGGAATATGCCCAGGTTAGTGAAGCACGAGCCGGCTAGTCTACACCAAAGCTCTTTCAAATGTGCAGCTGCAGATTTGCAGGGGAGTCTGTATGGACTGGCCCCCAGCAAAGGGTCTGGTCAATTATCTGTGTACCTGGATTGACAAGGCAGTGTGACCGAGCTGCACAAAGAGGGGAAAACAAGGCTGAGCTTGGATTCTGGTTCTAAGTAGGCTGGGGACCCAAGTAATGTCCTTTATTTCCATGAACCTCTGCTTTTAAGTCTATGAAATGGTTTGAATAATGCATATTATGCAGGAATGCCGTATGGAAACTGAGAACAGTATGCAACATATGTAGGTGTCAGGGCATGGAAACAGTTACCATAATTATAACAATTATTAGTAGTAGCGTAGACAGCTACAGTAACTTGATAAAGCAGAATCTACAAGGAATCCACTGGGAAGTCTGGCAGTGACTTTCAAGAGTGTTCTGTCCATTTTGGCATAAAGCTAATAATGACTGAATTGCTCCCCCTCTCCCACGTTATATAAACTAAGCAGTGTAGATGCATTTGAGGTCAAGATTTTGCTCCCTTTTATGAGAGGAGTCACAGTGGTGTGCCTCTAAATCATTCTCAAGTATCATGATTATGGCTAAAATCACAGAAGAGGACTAGAATCAAACCTTTTGAGGAACAATTATATGATAGAAACTGAACTAAATGTGCACCTTCGGCAGCTTAAAATTAGGCAGAAATTTTTGATGAGTCTCTTCACCCCATGTCCCTTCCCTGCCCTGCACCCCCACCCATAGGCATGGGCACACCTTTTGGTAATTTCTCTCGTCTCTGACACCCTGAGGAGAATACGGTGCCTGGATGAAACTCAGGGCAGATCCTTTATGGCACTGGGCTGTTGGAAGGAAAGAAGGAAGGAAGGAAGGAAGGAAGGAAGGAAGGAAGGAAGGAAGGAAGGAAGGACTTATAAATCTATCATATGAGCCATTTTATGGATATAGACCATGATTTTGTAGTTTCTAAATCATGGAGAGCTGAGTGTTTACTACTCTGTATGCAGTATTTTTGCACATAGAAGTTGTTGGATAAATATTGTTGATTAATTAGAAGGGAATTTTAAATTTAAGTTTGGATAACAGTGGTAACTTTTATCATTGCAAGCAAACTTTATTCTGCATGATGCACATACAGCACTATCTCATCTTTCTTCTCAGGCATTTCCAAAGCTTCCTGAATGAAAATTGAATAAGTACCAAGTAGAAAGAGGAAATACTGGACTCTTTTTAAAAATTGTGCTGTATATTAATATATTGAAGGTGTACAACTTGATGGTTTGATATAGATATGCCTTGTGAAATGATCGCCACACTCAAACTAATTAACATATCCAGCACTCCACATAGTGACTGTGTGTGTGTCTGTGTGTGTGTGCTTAGACAACATGGATGGGTGGACCTAGAGGACGTTATATTAAACCAGGTGCAGAAAGGCAAATTCTGCAGGACCTCACTTCCATATGGAATGCATGATAAAATAGGCATGCTGGACTCTATGTTCTGTTCTCTCACCAAGCCCTATGCCTCCTTCAGCATCTTTGGCTCTGAGTTTTGCAGGAGTCCATAAGCATCCTAGCCTAGCGGGGAATGGGCCCAGGAGCTCAGTGAGAACAGTGGTTTTGGCTTGAGCCCCTGGAGCACCCTTACGTCACATGAACCCACCCAGTTCAGGGAGGGTGCCTGAGGCCTGTCTCCCTGAGGGTCTTGTGGAACAGCTTGTCACACCTAACTACTTCCCAAAGCTGGTGACATTCTGATCTGAGAAGAAAAGTGACTCGCCTAGGGTCCCTTGGCAAATTAGGACCCAGGCTCAATTTAGAAAACAAATTGTCAGATCCCCTGAGTAGGGATGGCTCTTTAAACAGGTTACCTCATCTTGATTATAAAATAAGGATTTTGGACCAGATTTCTGTGGAATATGATCAGTCTTTCATGCTGTCTGGACCTCATAGTATATGAATCTAGGCCAACTGGAACTGGGGTAAGCAGAGGTCTGGATTTAGGGGAAACTTGTAACCGCCTCCAGACTTGTTGCCTCCTCCCTGGAGGGGCAGGCATGTAAAGCGAGGTCCTCAGGGGAGGCCCAAGTGGCCTTGTTTCCACAGCTGAGGGCTGGACGCAGTCAGTGTGCTGTCCCCGTTTGCCTGGGGCTAGCACTCAAGTCAGTCTGTAACACTGGCTCCTGCCCTGTCTTGGGCACATGGACACAGGACACCCTCACTCATCTCTAATGAATGGAGAACAAAGCCTCTGCATTTGGGAAAAAGCAAAATGTCCGTGATTTAATTCTTGATGCCATGGCCAACTGTGGGCATGACTTAATTGGAAATAAAAACTTTTTCTACTTTTAATTTTAGAATGAGCTATTTTGCTATAGATACGGGATGAGCACAGAATAGTCACATTTATCCTGGGCTCATGGAAGTCCCTTCCATTAACTATCCTCTCTCCACCTGAGTAATGTCCAAAACCACAGTCCCCTATATATATTTAGACAGATTTGTATCAACATCACATTGTTACACTTGACTTCTCCCTTTTTTTTAATTATGTAAAAAAAAAACCACATTAAGCCGAATCTAATTACTGCAATGTATATTAGAAGCAGGGCACCATCAAAATTTTATTTAAATTAATCAGGTTTTGATTTAAGATATTAAATTCAAATTAATCATGTAAAAATGGAAATGATCCTTGACGTGCTTCCAGCTGTGACTTCAGTCTGTTTTCTCGTGAGTCACTTTCGGGATGTCTTGCGGGGAACATTACAAAAATTCACGCCGGTGCTATTTCAATTAGAGTTATTTAGCAGGACAGATGTAAAGAATATGGTATAATTAAGAAGGAGCTGATGACATGGCTACAGATTTTCAGGATTAAAAGAAAAAGAAAATACATGAACTAGAGTGCAAATTGACTACTGGCCATGATGCCCAAGTTCAAGTGCAGGGAGGATAAGCATTCATTAAAGGCAGGGAGAAGATTTGCAGAACCACGGGACTCTTTCTCTGGAGCGATCTGCAGACTCCTACTTTGGTTTCAACTTTGAAGTTTCATTAACAAGCCAGTACTAACTGATACTGCAATTCTTATCATTCCCAAAATTATCTTTCCCCATGGCAATCATAGCCATGGACTAATTTGATTCCAGGGCCATCAGAAAGCTACAAGAGTTAAAATAATACTTCAGGACTTATTTTAAATCAAATTGCATATATTATCATATATAATATTGCATATAGAGATCAATTTATTATTTATACTCATGAACATGTATATTAGGTTGATTATATCAATAAATTCTTAAAATAATGCTAATTTCTCATATTTATAATGTATATGACATAAAATGTTTGAACATACATTGATTCATTTTTAATAGCACTTAAATGGAGGGGGTGATAGTCCTCTATTTGTGGAAGATGAGATTGGGCTTTGAAAGGTTATAACATTTGTCCAAAGCCTCATACCTAACTGGACATTAGGGACCAGAATCCACCTATTTCCTGGGTCTTCCAGGGCAATATGTTATTGTTATCCATATGATCTGCAGTGGCCTTACGTCTGGGTGAATTTGGTTTTCAAGCCTTTAGAAAGCCCCAAGAGTCAGAATACAACTTCAAGGGCCCATTTAGGGCACACCTGGTCAGAACAAAAATCCTGGCAGTGTGATCACTGCACTGGGCCCCTCATCTGTTTCCAGTGTTTTGGCTGAACCCCAGAGAGGGACTTGGGTGGGGGGTTTCCTACCAGAGGATGTGACTCAGTCTGGGTTTCCGAGTCTCAAATAATCAGTATTTCCATGCAAAGAGAAATGCATGTATCCTTTGTTGCATTCCTCCCAACAAACACTGCTGCTCTGTCATCTGGTCCCTGGCTCAGATCCCCCTGAGCCCCAGGAACTAAGGCTGCCCAGCTGGGCTTCTGGGGCAAGTTGGACCTCTGTATCACTCGAGTCTTCGTGGCCACGGTATAAAGAGCCCAGGCTCCCTCCACCAGAAATTGGATGCGACCCTTATCACAGGCTGAACTCTAGTGTCCTCAGTGATAAGGGTGGTCCTAGGATGTGAGAACCTCAGGGGAAGGAACCCAGCCTTGCTTCTTATAAATAAATTTGACTCAGGAAAATGCAGGGACTGTATTTTGTTGGTCTTTGGATGTTCAGAAGCTAGCATGGGGGCCAGAACTCAGTAGGTACCCAGTAAATTTTTGCTCGGTGAAGAAAGGAAGGAGGAAAGAAGAGAGGGAAAGAATAGAATAATAAATTAGTGAATGAACGTTTCTACCGCTGAGCTTATCGTGAACCCTAATTGTAAATGACGATGAAGATGCCAGCATCTTTCCTCTCTTCCTCATCCCAACCTACCTTAGGTGACTATCCAATCAGGAGACGGTCCCACCCCACAGACATCAGCCGTGAATGTGTCTGGATTGACTTGAGAGTTGTAGAAAGCAGATGATTCATTGACGGGTCTTGCTTCCCACTCATGTGGTGTAAATGTGTGTAACTCCTCTTTCACAATCGTGTTTCAATCTTTTTAGAAAACGAATCAGGTGGGAGGCTAAAATAATAACTTTTTTTCTTGGTGGAAAATAGTCTGTCAGTTAAATGCTATTGCTGATTGTCCCCAAATCCAATCAATCCAATAAAAGGAGTGTTGCAAATACTAGGACGAAAATAATTTTTTTCTGGTGTCTTTTTGTTTTTATTTTTCGATTTCATTTTACACTTGTACACTAGTACCACTTGACATGGCAAATGGCAAGGTTTACACACTGTGAACCTTGGATGAGAGGCACAGCCTCTCTGAGCCTCCCTAGTTGTGGGTGATCAGTTGTTTGGGGGCTCAGATTTCAACCTATCCTCATGCCGCTCCCTGTTTACTCCTAGAAGCAGGTTCCTGAATATTCGGGGTTGTCACTTGCAAGGTAACTATTCCTGACTTTGGAGGCTGGGACAATTGCTGAGTCCCTACACAGATCTTAACTATTCATAGATAAGATCTTAATAGCCGGCTGGTACTTGTAGCTTCATTCTATAGAATAAGAATATTACCTGGGGATTGGACTCGCTTGAAGCTCTGGCATGTGGCAGGGGGAGGAGTGGTAGGGGCAATGTATGTAACCCTAACAATATTTGTACCCCCATTATATGATGAAATTTAAAAAAAAGAATATTAGCTTAGTAACTAACTTGACATTTCTGTGATACTGGCCAAAGAATTTAAATTTTCTGATCCAGTTTCCTCATTTGTAAAAAGAAGCTAATGACCTCTCTCTAGAAGAAAGATTGCGAAGACTAGATGGGGGAAATATGCTTCTCTGAAGCTTCATTCTGCCACTTGTGTACTCTTCGTCAATCCTTTAATAATATGCCCGGCAGGTTTCAGTCACAGGGCCTTTGCACCTTCTTTTTCCTTCTCCCTGGGATGTTCTTCCCCTGGTTAGCAACACGCTTTTCTTAGTTCCTTCGCTCAGAATGCCTCAAAGTCTCCTTGACATGACTCCTTCTCTGATCATTCTTCCTTGCCCACAGCATTTTTATGCCATTTTCGGCTTGTATTTTTTGTGGTAGAACTTATCACCTTCTGAAATACTGGGTCTTACTTATACAAGTCTCTACGGTCCTCCCACTAGCCCATAATTACAGCCAGGACTCCCTGGTCCACTACTGTATCCCAAGTGCCTGGCAGGTGGTAGATGGTCCATAAATACCTGTTGAATTAATACCTCCCTTTGAAACAGAAAGGAACGTTCACTCAGAAAATGCAAGCTATCTTGTATTCTATAAATCATCTTCTTTTTGGAGAGAACCCTGAGCTCAGGGGAAAAAGTCAGGGCCACGAGCCACCACGGTGATGTAGCTTTGTACCCGAAGGTCAGCAGAATGCCCTTGGAGATGTGTGTGAGAAGAGACAGTGGCAGAGACACAGGGAGGAAGGCCTGGAGAAAGACCAAGAGGGACAGAACCACAAGGTCATAGGCAGAGACATTCACAGAGAAGCAGAGTTAGAGGGAGACCCAATACAAGATAGAAGCAGAGAGATGAAGCCCAGTCCAAGAGGGAGAAAAATGAGAGGAGGAGAAAAGACTAACCACTGGTGCAGAAGTGGGAGGCCGAGCACGTGGCCCCAGGCCCTGTCCTCCTGCTCATTATCCTCAGTCCAGCCTCCAGAGCCTGCTGTGCACCTGTGCATAGGAAGAGCCTTCTTGCATCATCACCTTGGCCCTTTGGAAGCCAAGCTCCATCCTATTTACTCAGCCCTCATGGTCAGAGCTGAGCTCCTTTGTGACTGGCAACATCACGGAGTACTCTCGAGAGGCCTAGGAGTCCCCTGCAGCACCGGGTCAGGGACAGCTAATTAATACTGAGAAGGTCTAGATGGCTCCTGCTAATTGCTGTGGCCTCTGCAGGTCTGGGTGTGCTGTTACCTCCTCCCCAGCCCCGAGCTCCCAGGGGCCAATCCTACTCCAAGCAGAGGGCAGCAAACTTGAAGAGGTGAATGTTTCACAACATCTTTTCCTTAGTCTGAAAATTATTATAAAGAGCATGGGGAAATGTGGGCCACCTTAAAGTGCCCCCAAATGGCCATTGCATAAGTAATCCTTACATACTCAATCCCACATCAATCTTGCAGCAACCTTGCTCGGAAGATGCTGTTGTTATGCCCCTTTGAAACCGGGTAACCGGAGACTCTGACGAGTTCCAAGTTGCCTGAGGATGGCACAGGCCTCAACCACATAAACCAGGCTGGATGGATCTCTCCAACCTCCACCACTGCCACCACCCAAAGCTTTCTGCAGGACACAGCTCCAAAGTGGTACTTCAGATTTGATTTAAAGGCCCACAACTCCTTTCTGAAACCCTTGGACCAAATGTATTTCAGAAATCAGAATTTGGCACATTTTAGAAAATGAATACGTCTCATAATTGTATACTGTATAACACCACCCAGAGAAGTCTGGGGCAGCACCTAAAGACAGAACACATTAATATTTCTGCAGCAAAATGCATGACTGCTCACACTAAGTGGGAAATATAAAGACTATAAATAGCCTTATAGTAGTTCTATCAGCTCAGGTCAGGTCTTACTACCACATAAGTGATGGAAAGGCCTTTTGGTTTGCAAACCTTTTTTAGAATCATGACTATAAGATTATGGGCTGGTGAGGGAAGACAAGGCAAGAGAAGGCCTTTCTTCTTTTCCATGGGATAGACTGCACACATGGCAACCAAGAACTGTGCACAGTTTCAGTTTATAAACTAGGTGCTGTTTGCAAGTAGAACATACACGCAAAGCAGAGAAGGTTCTTCCCCAGAGCAGTGAAGTGCAGACTGCCTTTAGCCTGGTTGGGTTGAATTTGGGGCAATGGCCTCATGGGTGTGTCACCCACACTCAGTGTGCTCAGCAGTCATCCTCAACTTCTCTCAGGGAAGCAGCTCAGGTTGAATAAAGGTTCAGTTTAGGGTCTGATGCCCCGTAAGCATTCTGTAAATGCTGCCTAGGGTTGTTACCATCTGGGAGAGCATTCATAGGGCACATGTTACACCACAGACCCTGGGCATTCAATAATTGGTGACTCTTATTTCTCCAAGCCTTTCTCCAATCAGGGGCTTGGCAACTCTGTGCATTTGATTTGGAGCAGTTTTCAGGGGCGCCCTCCTCCCCTTCTTTCCAGCGCCCAGCTCTCCACCATCAAAGCCATGCACCACCCTTGTTAGAAATACAGTGGGTAGAGTAAGGTGGAGACTGTAGGAAAGGGGACTTTCTCTAAGACTTTAATTCAGAACATCTTCTCCAAAAGTCTGGAAGGATCTTTCACCTCACTCAAGGCAGCTCATGAGAAAGAAGTAAGTGCCTCTTCACATTTAGACCTGCATGGGAGACAGACTATTTTTTCAAGGCCCCACGAAAACCTCTCCCTCCTCTCATCTGATAGGGTTGCTACTTCCTTTACAGTTCAGAGATCAGAGGTACAGCTTCCTTCCCCCCGCAGGTGTGGCAAAGGCAGAGGGCAGAAAACAGGCCAGGTTTGCACAAAGGAAGACTAGAGGCAGAGATTACGTAAGGAGGTACAGTGCACCCCAGTTCATGGGCAGGCAGGAAGGAAGGCGATAGCAGGGCTTCTAGGCAGGGTACCTGCCTTCTACTTGTCTGATTCTAGCAGCTGGAAGACCAAAAATAACTCGGGCTTCCTGCAGAGTGAGCACCCTGGTAACCCCCATATGGGGTGGGGAGCCTCCCCATATGGAATCACAGCTCAGAAAGGATTTGCTGCCTCAGTTTTCTCATCACAGACTTCTAGGGCATCAGGATCTTAAATATGGGATAGAATCTAACACAACAATAGAGCTAATGAATAGTGGTTTCTAAGTTCATGATTTTGCACACATCGCTTCATTTGATCCTTTCCAATCTATGGCGTTGATTAGTTTTACCTCCATTTACCAATACGAAGATTAAGGCACAACATGCTCAAATAATTTGCCCAGTATCATAGTGAGAGCAAGTGGTAGAACCAAGGCCAAATTTGGGTTCTGTCTGAGTCTCCACTTGTATTAATTTCACTCACTATGCTAGTTGTAAAATTAAAGCTAAAGCAACAACAGATAAGCAAATAACTGAGCAATAGCACTGACAGTAAGAACACAGTTATTCTTCCCATCAAAGTGTCCATCTTTGCAAAGACTATTATTATAAGAAAATATTAGATGTCCCTATTTTTAAAAGTATGCACAATTCCCAGCCCAGGTAGAGGGTCAAAAAATGACTGTTGGCTTGCTTAATTTGCATCCAGATTGCAAGCTTTCTTATAGGCACTGGGACACAAAGTGCAGACAGACATGCCCTGTGCCAAGGCAGGTAGCACGGCCCTGGAGCCTCTCAGGTTTCCTACCTAGGTGGGTGTCTGGGGCCTGGAGGGGAATAGGTTAACCTTTGAGACCTTTGAGAATGGGGACCTGTGTCTTTAATGGATTGGCCTGCTCTTGCCTTCCCAGGGCAGATCACGGCAGCTGGGCTGCCCCCAGGCCCACGCTGCCTGTTTTGCACAGCCTCTGAAGCCAGCCTGGCTGCTGCCCTGGGAGTCTCCCGGCCACAGGTGAGGTTCCGCGGCCCCAGCAATGCCCAGGGGGCCAATCAGGCTGGGCCTGCATGAGGTAAGATGGAGAGTCGCCCTGTGTGCTCTGGGCTCGCTCAGAAATCTCAGCAGATCAATGTCACCGAGGCTTTTAATTACGCCTCCTAGGCCTCATCATTATTTCATGGCCTTTAATACGCCCAGCAGGCAGCCCTGGGCACACAGATAAACAGCCACCCAGCATGGCCTGGCCCTGGAGGTGACACCCACTGTGGCCTCCCAGCCCAAGGGACAGGGCCTGAAAGGGCCCTGGCTCCACCGAGAGCAGAGCATTTTGACATCTGGAGCCGTTGAGCTTCTTAGAACAAGCCCTGTCTTACAGCGGAGGCTTGGCACCCATTTACGGAGGACCTACTGTGCTCCAAGCGCAGGCCCAGGCTGGAAGCGCTGGGTGGCCCTACGTGACTTCTCTGGGCTAGTTGCCTGCTGATGTCCCTCTAGTCACCCGCTGCCTCTCCACACTCGAAGCCTTTTGCCTAGAGCGGTGTTCTCAACCCAGGGCGATTTTGCCCCCAGGGGACATTTGACAATGCCTGGAGACATTTTCTGTTGCCACAGCTGGGGAAGGGCTGCTACTGGCATCTAGTGGGTAGAGGCCAGGATGCTGCTAAACACCTGACGATGCCCAGGGCAGCACCACGCAGAGGAGGATCTAGCTCCAAATGTCAACAGGGCCAAGGGGGAGCAACCCTGGCCTGGTGGAAACAAACAACTTCCTTGACATGGTGCATGCAAGACCACCTGGACCCCAGGGACTTACTAGATCACTCCCTGACTCACGGTATTTTATTCAGCAACATAAATCCCCCCTGGGTCGCCTGCTCCACACTGGCCACCCACCACACCAGAGCCTGCCTCTTGCTTGTCCTGTCTCAAATGTCTTCCTCATCATTCTCACAGCTGATACCCACTGACCCTTGGTTCCGCCTCCCCCAGAGGTCCTCTCTCAGCCCTTCCACCCTGGGGAGTGTCATGGCTGGTTTGTGTTCCTCCCCCATATCTCCCCAGTAAACCCACAGCCCATGTACTTGGTTAAGAGTCATAGTTAAAGTACTGGAACATGGGAATGGTTTGCATTTTTAAACAAAGGAGAAAAATCCAGTGCCAGCCCTCTAGAAGGGCTGTTTGTGGCACGCCTGTGCTCTGCACAAGCAGGGACTATGGGGATGGCTGCAGGCTGTGCAGCCCACCCTCTCCGTCCCCTGGGCACACAGCGCCATGTGTTGGGATCAGTGGTTGGGACAAGTCCATGCACAAGAAATACCTGTTGTGTGGACAAATCCCTCCTGAGTTCTGTGATGAAAAGGAAGAACTCAAACCAATTGGTCTAGGCTGGGATCTCCGTGAGGTCAGAGATAAGGGCTTCTTCATTGTTCTAACCCCTGCTCCCATCCCAGGCTGGCTGAATCCACACTTGTTAACCCCCACAGAACTGTCATTTGGGGAGAGTGACTTACTCCTTCTCAGCTCCTATTCCTTGATCAGTAAAATGGGGACATCAAAAGGACCCATCTCCAGGTGCTGGAGTGAGGGATCCCTGGATTAGCCTAGAGTGCAGTGCCTGAAACAGGCCAAGGACTTGGTGTCCCCAGAACACAACAAGCTGTGCCCTGCTTCTGTGTGTTTGCAGGCGTGATTCTGCCTGGCTAAGAGGTGTCCAGTGAGGAAGGCAGATTTGGGCAGGGAGAACTTTCTAGGGCTCCTTCTCAGTCCCAGTTAAGAGTTTCTGAGGGATCCATGCATGAAGCCGGAGGGATTTGAGCCAACTTAGAGGCAGCGTCTCCTGCTGAGTTGTCACTGCTCTGGGTCACCACACAGCCTTCCCTGACCACGTGCCAGAACATGGTGACTATGGAAGAGCGTCCCACAGACTTGTGTCATACCTTTACCAGGGACCCAGTTAGTGGCTTATCTTTTTGCATAAGCATCACTTCTGAGGGAGAAAGTAGAAACACCTCTGGGGTTCGCATTGTAATACTGGGGTGTGGCACTGAATAGGATCCTCTCTGGATTGTAATTTTTTTGGGTTTGTTAACAAGAACTGAATCCATCATATTTTTATCGGGTCAATAAACTAATCAATTAGCTAGCTGATTGTTGATTCAACAGACTAACAAGAAAGAATTTCACTTATATTTACCTGGAAGAAATTTTGTACTTAAATAGCTTGTCACAAATTCAACTCTAAAATATCTGAGTTTACCAACAAAAACAATTCTTTCAGGAAAGAATTCTGGAAAATTTGAAAAAAAAGTATGAATTTAGAAACTACACATAGACCTATTTATTAAGTTTCCCTCTGTCTCTTTCTCCCTTCCCTTTCCTTGCCCTCCGGAAGACCTTCTGGAATTCTTGCCCATTAAACAATTGCCACAACTCTGCCTGTGTGTTACTTATGGAAGAAGGGATTTGTGATTGCTGAGGACATAAGGTATTATGCCAATGCCTCTTCGGGGAACTGTAGTGTGTTATCAAATATCACCCTCATAACAGGTTTTCAAGGGAAGCATTAATTTCCCCACCTTTCAACAGATTTTCTGATTTTCCCAGGTTGACGGAAATTGCAAGTTACAGATATGGGTTTCCACCCAGGTCAGTCTGACTCCAAAACTGGTGCTCTTTCCTCCACAAACACATTCATGAGGAACCCAAAATACTATAAAAGAGGAGCTCCAAAGCAATCTGTTTATTCAGTTGTCAACTCTAATAACAACATATTGAACTTCAACCTCAATTTAAAGTTTGTATTTTTTCTGGATTATAGAAGGGAACTTCTGGAAGTTTTTCCAGAATAAGAGTGACGGACATGGTGTGACATTTGAAGCCGGGTGACTGAACTCTGGGCGTCTCTGACTGAGCACTGGGCATCCCTGAACCCAGCACATCTTTGATTGAACCCTGGTGTTTCTGACTGAACCCTGGGCAACTCTGACTGAACCATGAGTGTCTCTCACTGAACCTTTGGCATGTCTGACTGAACCCTGGTGTCTCTGACAGAACCCCGGGCGTCTCTCGCCAAACCCTGGATGCCTCTCACTGAACCCTGGGCACTTCTGACTGAAACTTTGGTGCCTGTGACCAAGCCCCGGGGGAGCCTCTGACTGAGCCCTGGACGTCTGTGACCGAACCCTGGGCGTCTCTGACTGAACCCTGGGGACCTCTGGGCTCCTCTGACCTAACCCTGGGCATCTGTGACCGAACCCTGGGCTTCTCTGACTGAAATCTTGGCATCTTTGACCGAATTCTGGGCGCCTCTGTCTGAACTCTGGTGCCTCTGACCGAAGCCCTGGTGCCTCCAACAGAATCCTGGGCTCCTCTGACCTAACCCTGGGCATCTGTGACTGAACCCTGGGCATCTGTGACTGAACCCTGGGCATCTGTGACTGAACCCTGGGTGTCTGTGACTGAA
>VBSM01001979.1:5003962-5039826 GCA_008086735.1 Cheirogaleus medius
TTGTTTTTTTGTTTTTTTTTTTTGATGGAGATGGCATCTAGCCTGGTCTCTAACTTCTGGCCTCAAGCGATCTTCCCAAAGTGCTGGGATTACAGGTGTGAGCCACCATGCCCGTCCACAGTTTTACAATTTTCAAAGCAGTTTAATATATATTTCTCTTGAGTCTTCCAATAACTCTGGCGTGGCAGATGTCATTAATGCACCCATTTGTACAGATGAGGCTAATGGAGACCTGGGCACAAAGGGAATATGTATATAGTAAGCAAGTGAGAAGGACTCTCTGCATTTGTCTTTTTCTTAAAAAACCTGAGGAAAGTGATGATGAGGATAATAATGACGATAATGACCATCATGACTAACTCTAGGTTTGATGCTGACATTTTAGTGATCTCTGGTCACCTATGTTTCCCAAGTCTGAAGTCTAGGGAGATGATTAGGGTTCTTGAGTACCTATTACGGGCCAGGTGCTTCCACACACATGATCTTTGTTAATCACCACCGCATATCTAGGCAGTAAGAGAATGTCAGGTGTCCTTTTTCCTTTATAAAGGACAGGGATTTCAGATTCCCAGGTCCCCCCCCACCGTGTGCCACAGGACACGCTGCCAGCAAGCAGTGGCGGCAGCATTCCAACCCAGACGGTGCGCGTCCAAGGCCAAAGGCACCCCCATTCAGTCTGCAGCGTTAAGTCTGACAACACCAGCCCCTGACTTTGAGTGGCAAATTATAGCCTGGTTGTATAATAGCTCTCAATCTTATTTATTCATTTTTTTTTGAATTCCTAAAAAATCATGGCAAGTAGATCAGCATGGCCCCCTGCCCCCCGCACTGTGGAGGTTTGATAATGTATGTCCTAACCGCTTAATTGATTGATTACCTCACTGCAGCTTCCTGAGGTACCGAATTTATCTCTAATAGCCAGAGTCAGGCTCTGCAGGCAACCATGGGGGGGACGGGGGTCCCTTGGTGTCGATTTGCTCTTAACTGGAAAGTCATTACCACTTAATACATGTAGATTGTGTTGAAAGAAAATTATGTGTAATGAAATGAGGGAAAAATTAGTGGAGTGTTATGGGCGAAAGCAGATGTTAGGGAGGAATTATGCTAGCAGAGATAATCACCTTCGTTGGTATTGTGTGTGCTGGGGTGTTAACTGAGGGGGAGGCAGGGAGAGAGCTGAGTGAATGCATTGATCGACACAGATTCGCCCCTTAGAAGCGGCAGCAAGGAATGCCACCCCCACCCAGGCTGGGCCTCAGTCGCTTTTCTCCCTCGTATCTGTGGCTCTTTCTCCCTGCCCTCTCCCAAGATGCATGGACACAAAAGTCTACCTGCTGGTGCCAGGGAAGACAGCAGGGAGTATCTTGGGGAGGCCCCTGCTAACCCAGGCCAGGTGACAAGAATGGTGCTTGAATTCTTCCAGCGTTAAATCTGGGAAACAAAATCAAACCAAACAAAACGTCCTACCCTCCCCCCCAAAAAAACAACCAACGAAAAAAGCTTAGGCTGTAAGAGGATAAGGCTGTTGAGTCTTTTTATAAATAGTCTTATCTCAAATGGAGGCATTTAAGTGCCTGTGCTTATGATGCCAGGGAGAATAAAAACTCATTGTTTTTATGTCTTAGGATCTTTGGGTAAAAGAGCTTGGCACTCAGAAACCTCTTGCTTGATTCAGTTGTGCTGAGGAAACTGAAGGCCCGGGAGAGAAATGTCCTTACCTGCGTCACAGATGCAGGAGGCAAAGCTGGTGGGGGCGGGGGGGGGGGCAGCTCACAGCTGCTTCTAGGTCTGACCCAAGGTGAGGCGACGTTGCAAAATGGTCAGATGTTTTAAATATTCTGGCAAGCATACAAATACCTGCATGCATCACAGAGCCACCCAGAGTCTGGATTCAAGCCCCAGTTTTCAGCATGTGGCCACTCCCATAGTCTGCACCAAAGGGTATTTAGAAATAATTGGATTGACTATCTTTGTTGGTGTTCTCAATGTAAGGCCTCAAGATGACTTGGAGATAGCTCCAGGCCTCTTGGTCCTCTTGATCCTCTGCAGGCCTGAACAGGCTTTGCAAAACTAGAACTAGACATCACCAACCATGTGGGCTATGAGCTCAAGAGTCAGGATTAAGTCCATTGTGTGACCATGCCTCTCAACCCAGTGTCCCATCTATAAAAGAGGTGATGGCAGTTAGACAATAAATAACATTTATAAAGCTCTGAGCACAATGCCTGGTACAGATAGTAAATATTGATTTTTGTTGTTCATATGAATAAATGATTTTGCCTAGAAGTATACTACATGCTAAAAATGTGTGTGTGTGTGTGTGTGTGTGTGTAGAGAGAGAGAGAGAAAGACAGACTTTATTGGGATTATATAACAAATTATTTTAAAAAGTTACTGAATTGATGTATCAAAGCCTTTTATTTATAGGCGTGTCTTAATCAATTAAACTGAGGAACACTATAATCTGATGTTGCAGACTTTTGTTGTTTCGTTCATATTAGGAAGATGCCCTAATAATTGAAATTTTGAGGGTGCCTACTTTACACGTAGTAAATTTACTCTCTTCTGGTAAGAACTGGCAGAAAAACAAAAAACCAAGAGTTTAAACAAACAAAGGCATAGTACCTATGCCAACAGTGTCCTTACATAAAGCCTGCTTTATTGCCAGAAACATTGCTGTGCCATCTTAACAGCCCAAGTGGAAATAGTAGGGATTTTCCTCCATTGACTTGCATATATTTAAGACAAGTGCCCTACTGCCAAGGAGACCACGCTGTTCACTCGGGCCATGAAGATGTACCGATATGTCTTGTTTGAACGGTAGCAATGCTTAAGGTTAAGAAGACTTGACTGTGCCGCAAAGTACTCAGGCATGATTTTTTTATTTGTGAGTTCCTGAAGAAGTCACACTCAATAAGGAAAAGCTGGCAAACAGAAAAGCTTAGTGAAACACAACGTGCACACACGTGCACCCACACAAACACACATTCTAGCAAAACTCATCCATAATCCCCCTCTTCACCCAACACGACACCACTGTTAAATCATTCTTGGTTATTTTTCCAATCTTGTCCGTGGATGCATGTGTGTGTGTGCACACATGTGCCTGTGTGGGGGCATGTATATGTATATATGTGTATTACCTTTAAGGACTTCATGCTAAATGAATATGCTATAGTTAAGTGAATATACTCTAACTTAAATAACCAATCACAATCTGTAAGATGTTTCCAGTTTTTTTGTTGTACTAAGTCAGCAATAAACACCCTTATATGATGTGTAGCATAACTCTGATTATTTGCTTAGGATAAATTCCTAAAATGTGATTTCACTGCCATAGTATATGATCGTTTTAAAGACTTGATAAGTATTCAGTTAGTAGCTTAAGAATGGAGTCTGGGTGCAAGAAGACACTCAAGTATCTTGGTTCCCTGAGATACATCTGACTCTTTGCCATGCCTACATCATAAATCCTAATGGTTTAGATACCACAATTCCCCCATTAAAATAGTTATTTGTTCACCACTCTTTATATTAGGCACATGCCACAAACTATCTTATTTTAAACCTCACAAAACCCCAGAAACTAGTTATGGATACCTTTTATAAAGTGGAAGAACTATCTTTGCAGGTTCACTAATATTCACAATAACTATTCGAGCATGCCATCAGGATTCTAGTAATACACATGCACAGTGCAGTGAATTTAGCAATTACTTTGGAGTTAGACCCCAAAGTGAGACCTGGTTTTACATGTTTTCTGTGTTGTTCTTAGTTCATCATTCAACTTCTTTGAGTCTCTTCCCTTATCTGATAATGAGAATAATTTAACTTCCTAGATTTTTTTGAGAGTTCAAAGAAATCATGTATGTAAAATGCCTGGCATACGTTGTTTTCAATGGTAACTATGATCAGCACAGTTACAATTATCTATCAATTTTATGATCCTGGTAAGGGTTTTTGGACAGACCCACATTCCAATCCCAGATGGATATGTGGCCTTGGTTAAGTAGTTTTAACTCTCTGGCACTTAGTTTTCTCATCTGTAAAATGAGGATAAAGATATCTGCTTCACTGGGCTTTAGTGATGAATTAATGAGAACATTTAGGTAAAATAGCTCAGTGCAGAACCTGACACACAGTAGGGACTCAAAGCAGAAACACAAGTCTTTACTTTTCAAATGCATGGATAACATCTGCAGAAACTACACTTTTAAAGGTATCAGAACCTCTTTCCCCATATTTGTAGCTGAGGGAATTTTCCAAGGAAAGGCGAACTCGCTCCCCACTCATTCCTGGATTAATGGCTTCAAGAGGCGAGCAGACTTTCCTGGAGGCACTGGAAAACTATGATGAATGTTTCAACAACTAGAAGATTAATTAAATTGCTCAGTGCTGGGTGCCATTAAATGAAATGGCACTGCGTTTGTGGCACGTTGTTGTTATTGTTTATAAATACTAAAAAATGGAACATTTAGTTAAAGCTTTGGGTCTGTCTGCAGCTGATCACTCACACAGGCAGCCTGAATGTGAAGTCCAGGCTGTGCTTCCTCTTTATTCAGGTAGGGGAAGGGGCTTGCCATCGGCTGTGCAAGGAAGGGTGGGGCCCTGGATCCCGGCTTCATTTTGCAGCTGACTTTGCTCAAAATGCTAACAACTCCCTGTCCTCCAAGGCATAGTCTTTAATATTAGGACCTCAATTTACCTTATTTCAGCCAGGAACAAAGTGTCACATGCAAGGATTATCCAGACATTTCACAGCATGGGCTTTGGAAAAGAAAGCCCCTGAGTTTGAGACTCACAATGTGACTTTAAGCAAGAGGGTTATTCTTGTTGGTAAAACTGAGACAAAACAGTCCCGAAAGGTTTTCTTATGGTGACTAGAGGAGATAACACGTGGAAAATCTCAGAGTTATAGTGGGACCTCAATAAGGGGGAGTCCTTCCCCTTCTTTCTCTGAAGGCAAATTTGTTTCTATCGTCTTATTTTTATGCATTTGCTTGTTTTATTTCAATATAGTAGGGAAATGTCCCAACATATATTCAGGACTGCTTATTTATTTTTCAACCTTCATTTTGTATCTAGCACTTATTATTTAGACAAACAGTCATGACTTTGAGATGCCCTTGAACTAAATGTCCTTGGAATGCCACGATTCTGTGTTCTTATATTTATTAATTTTTGAAAACAATTCTTTTTTGTCTTTTTCTTCCTGGTTGGCCTACTAATAGCCAACTCTCTGAGTAGTAATACTTTCACCAGCTACCTCCGTCTTCTGTCCTTTTGAGTGAGCTTAAACTCATTTGACTACCATCATATTTATTGATTCTGAATTGCATGCCCCGTGTAGGGGTCTGTGGCAGCTGGAGACCCCTGGCCAGTAGCCTCTTTCCAGATGACTCACATGACTGCTGTCGTTCACTGTCTCACACAGATAAAACTGTTTCTTGTGTGTGCTACAGTGTAGGAAAGTTAGGAAAGCACTACTAGACCATCCCTCATCTTCCAGGAGTATCTGCTGCTAATGTTGACGGTAAGGAAGCCCTTATATGCTGTACCTTTCCATTGGCATCTTCTGGCAAGAGAAAAATGGTACAGCACGACTTTCTACTTCTGACTCTAATCTCTCAGCACATCATCTGAGAAGCTTCCTGTGACAGACTCTTGCTTAACCTATTTGCTCCTTGGCTTCATCAAGGACCCTGAAACAGAGGAAGACAAAGTTCAGTGCAGATTATGGGTTAGATCATATGATCTGCCGTCAACAAGCCTGTGTATGATTCACCATCCTGCTGCCTCTTAACTGTGTGAGCTTGGACGCATTCTTAGCTTCCTTCAGTCTTGTTTTCCTCGTCTCTAAAATGACACGCCTAGAGGAAAGGATGTGTGCGTGTGTGTATGTGTGTGAGAGAAAGAGAGAGAGAGAGAGAGAGATTCAAAAGCTAAATATTGATACAATTTGACCATTTAAGAAAGTACAATTTGATACTTCTACTTTTTTAGGAGCGAAAGGACAGACATATTCAAATATTAAATAAGCCTTCTCTGGGTATATACTTTATGCTAGAAATAAGAGTTAAGAAGACAAATAATGTATTGTATGTCCTGTTACCTTTCTAAATATTCACTTTCTTTTCACTTTGCCATTTCAAAGAAAGAGTTTACATCCCATTCCCTTGACACTAAGGTTGATTGTATGATTTGCTTTGGCCAATGAGATGTAAAAGAATGTAATGTTTACCTTATCAAAGCAAGAGCTTTCAGGTGCAGTGAGAGTTTCAGCCAATCCTGTTATTGCTGACCTCTGCCATAAGCAAACAACATGCAGCAGGCAAGGGGTCTCCCTTTAAACTGGGTCCCAGAATGGGAAGCCCAAGGATGGAGATCCTTGTCCTAGCAAGGTTGTGCTAGCAGGTTGGAGTGGAACCTCTGAGCACAGAGCTGCAAAGGTTCAGCTTACCCAAGACTTACATGTAACACGGTGTAACAAATAATTGAGATTTGTTACACAGCATTATTACAGCATAACTGGCAGATACAGATAAGAACATAACAGATGCATTTTATAAGACAAGAACTGTGATAGTCTTAAAAAAAGTATTTAGATCTATTCTGCAGTGACAAGGGAGATTTCATAAGGAGGTAATATTTGACTTGTGGGTCAAGGATTATGGCATGAAGGCAGCATTTGTTTAAATGCTGATAACACATTTGGTAAAATGTCAAGTAAGTTACCAATGAACAGTCCAAAAGTCAGCTTGGACAAAGGGCCAACCAGAGAAGTATGTTCAATAAATGAGTGCCCTTCCTGCCTTGTTCTTGAGTTTGGGCTCTGCAATGGCATAGAGATTGAGGGCCTCATTCTGGCCTTGACTTGCTTTGAGTTCTTTTGGGAATCCAGAAATTGGTTTGTAAATCCAGAGTTTAGACTCAATACACTTGGAAGAAAACACAAAATCTCACCTCACTCAGCATCAACATGATGATTTATAGAATCTCTTAATACAAAATTAATATCTATGCAGAAAATCACAAATACAGATTTTTGTGTTCAGTGCTAATTCTTAGATGGTTTGTTTATAGGCATTTGAAAATGAAATACAATTTATTATGATATTTCCTCATATGTCTATAATGGTTTTTGTTTATAGAGTTTGTTGAAGAGAATTTTTTGAGATTTTTGCATAAAAATTTGAAATCTGGTTATTTATTACTTGCTATTATATAATTTTGGGAAAATCGCTTAACTTATCTGAGGCACAGTAGTCTCATCCCCAAAATGGGACAATTACTCATATTTGATGTTATTGTTTTGAAGAGAAAATAAGATAACAGGTGTAAAAGTACATAGCATAAAAGTAGATACCACCTATCCTCCCTTTCTTTCTTCCTTTCTTCTTTCCTTCCTTCTTTCCTTCCTTCTGTCCTCCCTTTGTTCCTACCTAGAAATATATACGACATGTGTGTACTTGGCCTGCATTAAACAATGGTGTGTGTTCAAAATCCAGCCAAAATTTAGAACTTAGGAGAAAATGACTGTTTCTTCATAATAAATAAACATGTCTCTATTGTTAGGAAATGTTTTCTCATTTGCAGTTCTCTTCTCTCTCCTTCAACACCTTTAAGTCTGAATATAACCTCATACGTTTCACATGGCCTTTGTCCCAAATCAATGACAGTCACTTTAAACACAAGGGTGGGTAGCAAGGTGAGCAAGCTCAGCGGACAAAGATACCTGCAGTATGGGGCGATGTCTGAAAGGCTTTTCCATAAATGGAAGTGAGAGCAAAAGGGTTTGGTGTCTATGGTGAGAAATGGAACCCACTAAAGTATCTGAATTTTGTTCTGTGGTCAATGGGTGTCCACTGACTATTTTTGATATAGAGGGGAATTTCTTAGCAGTAACAGGTGTTACCTAAAAAGACTGGTCTTTGGTCACTTTTGTTTGGCAAAATTCTGAGATAGACAAAGAATTATTTATAGCAGGAAATCTCAGAGCTTTTAATATGTTGATGTCTAGATTTATTGAGCATTGACTTCTCCCTCTCTCTCTCCCTTTCTCACTCTCCCACCCCCACTCCCTCCATTTTCTCACTTTTGTTATATAACTTTAAATGACCTCACTTAATTCTAAAAAGATCCTGTGAGGTAGTTATTAGTTTATATTAATTTTTCTAGACGAGAAAACTAGGTTGTAGGAAATAAGTCAATTATCGTCCAAGATCTCAGAGTAAACCCCGATTTGAACACATAAAGAGATTTTAGTCACTACAACTTTTACCTCTTTCAGAATGTTCTGTTGTTTACTTTAAAATTTAAAACTTATCTTGCTTACCATCAAATAAAATTGTTGCTTCAGATACATGCCCTGTGTTTATCGTGGGATGCCATTTTCCCATGCTGTCCCCTGGTCCCCCCAAGAATATACATACAACAGTTTGAGAAGCATGGCTGCTATGTGGGACTGAGACTGACACGTCACACTGTGGCAAATATTTGGACAAAATGAATGTGGTTCCTTAGTAAGGACTCTAGTTACAGAATTCACCTAATAAAACTCACCAACTATTTCATAAATACAAAGATTTAATTTAAACACACACACACACAATTGGAGTGTCACAACAGCCAGGCTTGTTTCTTGCAGAAGGCCTTCAGATTGAAGAATTCTATCTTCTCTGCTTGGTCCACACCGAGCTCCTCCTAGAGAAAGCAGGCAGACCTGATGCTCAGGGTTTAATCGCATGGCCTTTTTAACCAAACACCAGATTTGTTTTAATGATTCTCTTAAGAGTGATTTCATCCAGGAGCCTCGGCTGTGTCCCTTTTGTGCCCGAGTACAGATGTGCATCTAGAACACATTTAGTTCTATGATTTCAAAGAGTGGACGCCCACTTTGTGCATATGATTAATTCTACATGCGGCTAATTATACCCACAATTGGCTAATTGTGGATGCAATTAGCCAATTGCAGGCCCAATTGGCCACTTGTCCCATAATTTGAAGGTGCAAGTGGACAACTGAAGGAACAATTAGATGCATGCAGAGTTTTACATATTTAAAGAGGAGGCTGGGGAGGAAAAGCAGTTGAAAATGTGGTCTTGAATGCAAAGTAAAAAATCCATATGGGTAGGTCTTTGAGAGAGAAACTTATAGTTCATTGGACGTTTCATTCTCACGCAATTTTCAAAGTCAATATTTTTCCCCTAAAAAATTTTAAAACAAACAAACAATAAGATTTCCAAGACTGACACAGCTGAAGCCAAACTTTAAATCAGTGAGAAGTAACTCTTCAATCTCAAAGCCTGTGAATTTTAAGGGTTACTAGCAAAACAAATATTCTTCTGAAGAAAATAGCACATGTTACCAAGCTTTTGGTCAAATTTCTCTGACTTTACTCATTTCTTCTCTAGTTATTCTTAATTATCTTCATTAATAAACTTCTCATTCCATCCAAGTTTCTCATTCTTTTTTTCTAGTAGCTACATTCTCTAGAAAAAAATGGCTTCTTTCACCTTCAACTTTATATGGTCACATTCAGGGAGGAAGATATTGTTAGAAAATATTTGCTCAAGTACAACTACCTAATTTCATAGCCCCCAAACCTATAAATATTCTGCCTTCTGTGCACGCTTTCTTCTCAGGTGTCTCACCGCAGGAAGCCCAGATCCAGAAGTAGGAGCTTAAAATAGCCAGAAATTGTGTGAAAAGTGGCACATTGTAGGCACTTAGTAAACAGCGATAAAATGAATGCCCCTCATAAGGGATTTTAGGGCAAAGAAAGAGATTTGGGATCATCTCATGTAGTGTGGATTCAGTTGCTGCTAATGTCGTGTGTTAAAATAAAACAAGGTTGCTATGACTTCCCTCATCTCTACAGTTTATATTTTCAGAGACTTCAAACTGCCATCAGTTGGTCCCACACTCAGAAATAAACCCAGCAGACTTTCAGGTATCAGGAATACCTGCTACAAGTGCATGCACTAAAACCCATCCAAAGATCCCTCTGCACCCAAGTTCCTCAAACTGTGTGATCTATTAAACACGAGTCTCAAGGGATATTCTGAGAGCAAAGGATCTTCTGCTCAAAGATAGATGGGAACACGGCAAAAAGCACAAAAGCCAGCAATCAAAACAAAAACAAGAATTGTTTAACTCATACTTTAACCCAGTACATTTCAAATGTAATTGACCAAGGGATCCTATTTTTACACAATAGCTAATATTATGCTATAGAATTAGAGTTAAATGGGACACATTTGATGATTTAGAGTTAAATTGATAAGTTAATACACACCTTAAACAAACTTTACTGTGGTTTTTAGCTCACAGGAAATTAAAAAGAAAGGTCACTTTAAGGGTTTAGGGTTCAAGAGTGGCACCACATAAAGGAATTCTGAAATAAAAATCAATCTGGAATTTATGTCTCAACTCTGTTCATTGGAGGTAATCATTTCCCCCTCCACACCTCAGTTTCTTCATTTGTATAATGAAAGAGCTGAATTTACCGAGCCAAAAAAAAAATGCTTTATTTGATGAATTTTTCTCTCCTCTCTCTACTCAATTTCCAGGGCTTGCTACATCAGTAGTCAGAAGACAGAGCTTCTAATTCCAAATTTTCTGCATATTAGTGTATGGGATAAGTCTCCTAACTTTCCAAACCTCGGTTTCCCTAAAGAGAAACTAAGGATAATAATATAGCCAAAGAAGACTCCATGAGTTGATGAATGTGAAAGTCATTTGAAAAGTATGAAGCACTCCCTAATACTGTTTCTGTTTTTATTAAATCTTATACTAGCAGCTTATAATACCATAACTAGTAGTTATATTAATGACTTTAGCACAGATTCAATTATTATTAATATTTATTGCTTTATAACTACTACTGATATGCTAATTGTGATAATGAACTGATACTGTGCTTGATGCATTTGAGCAGCAGATTTTGTTCTGCTAAACTTGGGGTTTTGCTTGGAGGGGAGAATAGCAGTGCTGGCCTTCGGGCCGTGCCAGGAAAATGTGTGGGCCAGATGGCAATCCAAGTTGGTCTGATAGAACATTTCTATTTCTGTGGAGTCTCAAAAATGAACTGACAGGCACGAAGCAAAGTGGTGACTCATAGCCTTCAGGTCCCTGAATTATAGCTTCTGAGCTGCAGTTTCCTATTGTCCTGGGAAATCCATTTATGGGATGATACAACTTAGAGCCTTCCATCCCCATCATCATTGTTGCCGTCATCCTCATCATCATGGCCCTCACAGCCACTCTTTAGAAAGCACCTACTGTATGCCTGGGAGTATTCCTTATGGTCTATTAAAATAGACCATGTTAATCTCTGTAACTACCCCATAATGCCTTTATTCTTATCACCACTCACTCTTAGGTGAGGACATTGTAGGTCAAAAGAGATTAAGCAACTTGCCCACAACCACAGGAACACTGAAGATCCTGAATCCAGGATGTCTACTCTTTTTCTTCTATATCATATTGTCTTTCCAACGGACAGTATCCTAAAGATTGCAATCCTCCTGCGGGCAGCCACTGTCTTGTGTGTGTGTGTGTGTATGTGCATGTGTATTTGTGTGTTCGTGTGCACATGAGCATATGCATATATGTATATGCATATTTTAATTCCACTCACCAGAGGGACTATAATATTGGCCTGGTACAGAACATTTATTGGATAAATGCTGGCCGGCTTGAATTTCCAAGTCTAAAAGTTGGTATGCAGCTATGTTTTTGCCTTCATAAACTGGTAAAATATTAATGTTAGTTCCAAATTCTCATTATATAAATATAGACACAAGGGCTTGAGCAGAGCTTGAGTAGAACAGTCTCAGCAGAACTAGACTTAGAATCTAGACCTTCTGACTTCTGGACCACCAGTCCACACATCACACCTCAGGAGAATGAGGAAATCCTTTTGTTCTTAGTCACTGTTTCTCCTTAATCTTCTCTTGTTGCTATTGAACCAATGATGATTGAATGCAAGGAAAGCATATCTAAATAGTACAAACACCTTCATCATCATTGTCAAGAACACTCGTAGAATTCCGAGTTTCTCAAGTTGCATTTGGGTATGAGATTGAACCACAATGAGAATCACTCCTGTAGCAAAAGTCCATATGGACTTGGGGGCTGTGGACGGGCTTCAGCCTGGGGTGGCCATCCAGTCCCCAGACTCAGAAAAACATCACCCGAGGCCATGAAAACAGATGGGAGGGACACTCACCACAGTCATTTCAGTAGCGAGATAGTAAAATATTATTTTGGATCACATTCTTGCAAGAGATTGACTTTTTTTAGACACGTGCTGAGTTGTCTTTACCAAATGAACATTCCATTTAAAAAAAGTATTATCAAATTAATAGCATAACAAGTTTTCAAGGGAGGTTTATTAGAGTCAAATATTTTAAAAGCTGTCATTTAAACAGAAATAGTTGTTAAATTGAGAAGATAATTAGGTACCTGAAATTAATCAAAGTATGTTTTTTTTAAAAAAATAAAGATCTATATTTGACTCATTGCAAATATATTTCAGCCTTGTCTGTTTCCCTGTAATATATTGGAAATTGGCAATTATGCAAACTAATCTGCAAATTGCCTTTGGCCATTAAAATCCTGTTCTTCCCTTAGCATGATGGATTCTACAAGTGTGCCCCAAATTAAAATTCAGGCTATAAGATATATGGAGTCTACAGACACCAACATATAATATATAAAGATGAAGATGTTAAATTGAATGCCTTTATGCTCAATTTTATACTAATCTTCTCTTCTCCTCCTTATATTTTTTTCTCTCCCTTTTCGAAATTGCCTTTTTGTAGTGGCTAGGTATAGCATGTCATACCAGCCTAACAGGCTGGGGGACTTTATAAGAGAGAATAACAAGGCTGGTGATATTCTACCAGTGTGAAGCCAGGAGTGAGTTGAAATTCATTTATTTTTTTTTAATTTATTGAGTATCTATTATGTTGTAGGCTAGGGGACAGAGAAATGAATAAAGACACTACACAGCAAAGATGGGGGAAGAGACAGTATACAACAAAAACAGCAACAACAAAACAAAGTATATATCTGGTGGGAATAATTCCTATAAAAACAGAGAACAGGGCAAAGGGCAAAAGGATGAAGAGAGATGGCGGGAGGGGTGAGGAGCCTGCCTGGGAGGCAGAAGTGAGAGGAATAATCCCATCCCTGTGTGGATGAATATTTATGTGGCGTGTGATCTCCGACACTTCTATTTCTGCTTCATTTTTATTTTTTTAAAATACAATTTCAGTTTTGTAAGAGCTGAAGTGATGAAGGAAAGAAAGGCTTCTGCTTAGTGCACAGACAATGCGATGGCAAAGGCAGACTGTCGGTTTTGTGCAAACCGGTGGGAACTGCAGTAGTTCTCACTTACGTTGGGCCAGTTAGACTCAGTGGTCCTTGCCCTCCATCGCCCCAACCTGGGGGGAATCAGACTACACCCAAGACGGGATGCACTCACTATGGAAAATACTCAAGTCCACCCTCTCCTTATCATCTCAGCTACTTGCATGCCTGTTTTCCTGACCTCACTGGTAAAATGGACTCTGCCTAAATCATGGCTTAGATGCCTTTTTCTCTTGGCAGGGTAATCACTTTACAAATTCCTTATTCTCTTCTTTTCGCAGCCCTCTTCAAATATCTTTGTCTTTTATTCATAATTTCAGAGAGATATGGTTTGAAGTCAGAGCCACAAGGACAAGTAGGAAGGTAATACTGGGCTCCAGTGATGTGCCAAAACCCAAAAACCAGGGTTAAGTGTTTTTGTTAACTGTTGGATCAGTTAACCCTCATTAACAACCACAAAAGTAAAGAATACCCCTTTCTTCAGGAATATTCCCAAGGTCACAGAGATGATGAGCTGATCAGCAGAGAGGATTCATCCTGGGGCCCTTAGAGCACACTTGGCCATCTACCCAGGGCTTCTTAAATCTTGTTTCACTTCTGTATTGTCTTGGGCTCTTTTTTAAACAATGCGGATTCCTAGGCCCCAGGTCCAGAACAGTCAGATAGTCTGAACCTATAGGTGAACCTGGGATTCTATACAGTTAAAAAAGAAAAAAGGAAAACCCTCTCCTAGTGATTCATAATATCACCAAATTAGAGAACTTTCAGTTCATGAAACATGAGGCCCAGAGGGAAAAGACTTTCCCAAGACAGATCTGGGGCAGGTTCCCATATCCCTGACCAGGTTATTTCATACTGAAACTGACACTGCTCCCATTCCTCCCTGAGCTGGGAGGAATTTTTATTTTTCCATGGCACTTACCACCTTCGAACATGCCGTTCTATCACTTGCTGTTAGTCTGACTTTCTGGCTAGAATGTAGGTTCCACTGTGGCAAGCATCTTTGTCTCTTGTTTGTTTCCCTTTGTCTCTGTTTGTTTGCCTTCCTGGCTCACAGTGGGTGCTCAATAAACCTTTGTTGAATTAAATACGATCTTTCTTGACTTTCAACCCAAGCTATTTCCATTGGGCACAGCTACGGCTTCCCTCTCCAAGACTGACTGGCAGTGCCTGCAACTCCCTCTTGTCAGTATCAGTCCAACAGGTGGAGCAAGCAAGGTCCCTTTCCATACATAGAAGCAGAAAGCATAGGCTCAGTGACCTTGGCAAGTGGGACCCCCACTTCTCCTACCTCAGCCCCCAAATAGAGTAATAGAGCACTCAACTCTATTACAGGGTGAGGCTAGTTGTGCTAAGGTCTCTGCCTCCCCGGTCAGAATCTGAACACTTAGAAATGAAGGGCACTGAAGACTATGGGGTGAATGATACTGTCAGAAATGTTGACACTAGGCTTAAGACAAAGAATACCAGTCTTTTATGTAATGCCACAACCCTCGCTGGAATCACATCGTTGTCACACACCAGCTGTGTGACCTTGAGCAAGTCACTTTATCTCTCTGAGCTTTCCTCTGCTGTCAATTTAGAACATGAGTCTCTATCTCATAAAGCTATTAAAAAGGCTAAAGGAAAACAAGGTGTATAAAACTAAGAAGTCAAAATAATGATTTTGATATTTCTCTGGAATATGAAGACATAGTGAAGCGATTTAAAATATCATATATCTACAAGTATATAAATATATACGTAATTTATAATTTTACATATGTATATAATTTAAAAGTGAATGCTGATGATTTAATAAAAAAAGAGGAGATGAAATTCAATTGTTGGTAGGCTGCTGTCTGGGCCTTAATGCACTTCCCAGCACATAGTAAATGTTCAACAAAGGTGTGTTGAATAAACTGTGATGGTCCCCTTCCCAGGTCCAATACTGATAAACCCAGTGGACACACCACACTGTCAAGAGTAAGCCAATGCAAGAGGTTCAGCATGTTTCTACATGTCATGTAAGCAAGAGTCATGTGTACCAAGGCAAAGACTCCCTTGCCCAGATCCAGCATAACCGGCACATGATAATTAGAAGATAAAACCAGTGTCACCTTGGGTAGCATCAGTATAGACTGCTATCAAGAGGACCCCCAATATTATTACCAGCTGCAATAAAAAAGCACTTCTTTGAGTGCTTTTTCTACCTAATTGTCAAAACTGAATAATATTATCAGCTTTTTTATCCTTTGAGTATTTTTCTAATAAGAAAGCACGGAGATGCATTGCAAATAAAAGCAGAAGATTTGCGGATGCAAAGCAATCGTGCAAAATGACTTTCATATCAGTTTGATAAGCAGCTGAAATTTAATAACTACATCTCTCCTATGGTGCTGGATGAAAGTTTAATACTTTCTGCTTTGGCTTCTTTCTTCTACAAGATGCTTATTCAGAACTGTAGCTTCTCCTTTATAGTCAGGAAAATGAGAGGTGCAGTGGATTAATTGAAGCCTCGAGAGGCTGGGGCCAGCCCCAGCCCAGGCCAAACCACAATGACATAGAATCTAAACTGAATCAAGCCCAAGGCTATCCGTGATCATTGGAGAAATGAGTAAAGATTTCCAAATATCTCAAAAAATACAGGTAAGACCTCAGTCACTGTGGAAAGCACACACCTTATTAAAAGCTATGACATAAGTGTAAGTCTCCAAAATCTCTTTATGCCTTGGTTGAGGGCAAATTATGCAATCTCCCCAGCCCCCAAGAATAAAGAAAACTACTTAGAGTTGAAGGAAACTCTAGTATTTTTTTTAAAAAAAGAACAATTCAAACCCCAGAGTATGATGACTCTGTCATATGCAGAATATCTTCTGTAGATTAGAATGCATATAGTCAAGAATGGATGAGTGAATTAATGAATCCATGATTGGTTTGCAATTTATACCTGGAAGAGTTCTGAGATGGTATCTAACCCAACCTCCTCATTTTAGATTTGGGGAAATTGAGATGAAGCAGGAAGAAATGGTGTCCAGACTCCCATGGTAAGTAAATGAGTCAGCACAGGCCCTATGGAACTAGACATGTGTCTCATTAGCGAGGTCCTCCGGGCTCCCGGGAGTCTCCCATTCCTGGGGCTGCCTACACACCCTAGGAGGGGAATGTGCCCAGTTCTCCCAGCCTTCAGCTGACAACAGCCACAGCTTTCAAGGAGCCACTTTGAAAAGATACAAAACCTACAAGGAGAAGGGGAAGCATTTGATTAGATGTTATCCAGGCAGAATTGGAAGATCCATTCGAAACCAGTGTTCTGTACTAATGGATCTTTGCAGCTCCCTGTTCAAACGTGAGCCAGGAGGGGATGGATGGGGCTCCCAGGGTGATGGTCTTGCCCGTGGAAGGGCAGCCAAAATGGGGACTGGCTGGCTTGCTCTTCTACTGCCCCCTCCTGGGGAGTTCTTTCGCCAAGGAATGAAGTGGGCTGCCGCTTGAGTTGTTTTTCACTGCGGGGGCAACTGAAGTCAACAGGGCGTTTGTTCTAACTCAGGTGTAGAAACCAGAGATCATTTTCAAACACAGGGCAACGCAGAAGCAAGCATGAGCCTCCTAAAGGTTAAAGATGCATTGTGATAATGCCTCGTGTTACCTCCTAAGCTAATTTGTCTGAAAGAACACAGGCACGTGGCTCCCTGGCTATTTCTGTATGTTACGCATGCATGCAGATACGTGCTGAATATTGGATTTTTTAATATAGGTATAAACAGATAGTAATACAACGAAGGAACATCTGATCCAGTCATCAGATCTAACTACAGCCTTTTAAAAGAAAATGTAACTCCAGATGTCCTCTTAAGAAAATGAATCAATTAGGCAAATGAGGAATTCCCTCATAAATCACAAGATGAGAAGCTAAAGTCCAGTGGCTGCCCAGGGAGGGGGACGGCCAGGAGGCTGCCATTTTTTATGGCCAGGTAACCCCGCCGCCGCCCAGTCTCCTGAAGTTGTGTTTACCTTAGTGAATACTGGTTTGATTTGGAAAGAGTGTTCTGAACGTTCCAAACCTTTTACCCTGAAGATAATAATGCCTCAGCCTTCAGGAGTAGGACCTGGTATAAGCTGGTGTCACTATTCATAAAATAATTGAGTTTACACAAAAAGTGATTTCAGTAATAGCTGCCTTTTTATAAGTATGTACATTTTATTTAAAATTACTGACTCAAAAGGCAAGGTAGAAAAAAAAATCACCTCCAACAACTTCCTGTAATTGCGAATTATTGTGAGGGAAACAGAAGGAAAAGATTTCGAAATTATGAGCCATTATGCTCAAGAGAGAGAGAGAGAGAGGGAGAGAGGGAGAGAGAGAGAGGCAGTGGGGAAAAAAAGACAGCTCGGCTTCATGAAACACAGCTGACAAGCTCGGCTAAATTACCCCGGACCATTACAAAAATCACTTAATTGCTGAGCATTTTGTTAGGTCAATTGACTCTAATTGAAAAAATAACAAAAAGCTTATTATGCTGCAAATGCGGCCGTGGAAAATGAGTCTTCTGTTAGAAGGAAACAATAATTCTAAATTTCAGCTGCTGCTAACACTACAAAGTTCAGCGTTTCCTTAGGATAGAATCCGGCTTGGAGGAGAAAGTGAATATGCGTGGATTGATTTTTTTTTTTTCCCTTTTAGCGCCTATGCCCTCCTTCTTCTTAATTGTCCCCTTCTCCGCCTTGCTGACCCCTCCTAGCCACCCCCAGCCTTGTCTGCACTTAAGTACCAGAGATCCCCATCCCTCCATCAGCAAGTATGCACCCCACTCCAGCACCTTCCTCATCTCCTGTGTGAAAGGGCTGGGGACAAAGAGTGGTCGGACAGGGTGGGGCCGAGCAGGGAGCTGTCCCTGGTGCATCTGCCCTCCAGGCCCATCTCGGGTGCACTGCACCAGGAGGGGGCTTGGCCTCCCCCACCCTTTTCTTCCTCTGAGCGCTTTCTCCTTCTCCCCTCCTGGCTGAGCAGTACCTCCTCCCCTCTTCTTTTAAATACAGATAATAGAATAAGGAGAACAGCTTATGTCCGCGAAATTCCTCTGAAATTGCCCCCTAACACACGCACCCAGCACTGGCCTTGATTGACATCAAGTGCAGTAATTAACAACCCTGCCAGCTGACATAGGTGAAGGTTTATTTATAATTACGCATGTTTAGGATGCTTCGTCCAGGGTTGGTGCATTTAAAAAGATGAATCGGCCACAGCTCTGTCACGGCCCAATTATAGATTTGAATGGTGGGAGTTTATAATGGGGGTGATTCTGCTTTGCAAAAAAGTGATTATTTGCCCATAAAACCAGGAGGCCAGCATAGGGAAGTCTGGTGGCAGAGCCTTTGTTTAGAAAGCCGTGGGGGAGAGAGTGTCTGTCTGTGTGTGTACATGTGTGTGCCTGGTGTGTGTGACTGTGCACATGGGTGTGAACACCTGTGTGTGTGCATGGATGCATGTGTGTCTGTATGTGGGCGTGTGTGTATGGTTGGGTGCCCCTGTGTGCTTGTGTGTGCACACGGGTGTGTTGAGGGGGAGTCATGAAGTGAAGGAGAAAACATCTCCTCCTCCGTAGCCCCCTGTATAAACACAGAGCTGTACTCACAAACCATTCCCCTGCTTGCTTTATCTTAAATATTAAAAATCATGCCCAGCTTTAAATCCAAGATGATCAGATCTGTTTTTCACATGGCCCCACTGCCAGAGAAGTCCCCTCCATGGGAGCCCATGGAGCTGGGACAGGAGCTTCAGGGAGGCTGTGCTGGCTGGGCTTAGCGTTCCCAGGAGGCGGAAGACACCTGCACCCCAGGCCACCTTCCATACTTGAGCCTTGTGCACAACAGGATGTTCAACACCAGCGGGCCAGTGCCCTTAGAGGCAGCCTGCAGATCCCCTCTCCGCCGACATCCGCTCCACATTGTTGCCTTTTTTAGAGCCTGGTATCACTTACCCAGAGGGGCAGAGCTAGCCATATCAGGCTGTGCATCACACGTGTGTGGTTTCTTGGGGCCCCACAGCTGGAGACAATGGCGGGAGCGGCCTCAGAGAGCCCCGCATGTCACCTGGCGTCTTGGCAGGCAGTGGAACCTAGGGGTAACTGAGCCATTCCGTTCTGGGCACTACAGGTGTTAAAGCACAGGAGAGCAAGGCTTGGCAAGACAGATATGAGAAAAGGGGAGAAACAGGAAGCTTTTTTATGGGGGGAGCACTGGATTTCAGATGTGCCTGGGGCTGGGGCTGCAGGACACGGGGCTTCTGCAAGAAAGCAGGATGTGAAGCGCATGGCTGACCAGTGAGTCGGAAAAGCTGCAAAAGGGTCACGATGGGACACTGGGGAACAGTCCCCTGCCCTAGGACACGTCACATGGAGAGATTGCCTGGAAAGGAGCAAGTCCTCCCGATTAAGTGGCAGAGCCCTACTGAGTGAAATGAAAGTGAGGGATGGTGAATTCGGCACCACTTGCCAGACCAATGGGCTTCATCAATTAATCACAGCCAAATAATCACCACCTACATTAAAGAATAATACATGAAAAGGACAGGAGCCTCGCTGTAACTTATTCAGAAAGGGCTGCCTCCCTAATCCCTCTGAGTCCTGACATGTTAACTGGGTAGCGACTAATTAGATGTCAAAAATTCATAAGCGCTCTTTAATATTGCATATATCTGCAGCCGACATTTCAATATGAGAGTTGTATACACAGAAGTCACTATAGCATTAAAACACAGCAGGGTGGGAGAAATAAAAGGCAACCAATAAAAACAATGTCCCTTAAAAACCCCAGAGAGTGCCGGCTTTGGAAGTGTGTACTTTCTTATTCAGAAAAGGTATCACCTTAATAAGAATTATAGGCAAAGGGGTTTCGCTGCTCCGTGCTGCGTGGACAGAGAGGGGGAGAGGAGACGAGCTTATCAAAGGCACTGTCAGGTAAATAGTAATTTATTGTGCATGCACAATGAACATTCCCAGTGTCCTGACACTGGGTGATAATGAAAGACATGTTATTGTGGCACCCACTGGGGGAATATCCACTCCCGCCTCCTCCCTTCTCCCCTTGTCTCTCTTGAGCAGAGAAGCCGTGATGGGTCCTGGCAGCTTCTGCCTGTTTCAAGCCATTTCACATAATATAGGAGGCACCTGAAGTTTAGTGGATTAAGTAAGTGAGTTAGTTTGCTGGCTTGGTGATATATATGTTGCCTCCATGTGAACTTATATTTCAAATGCTGGAGACTATATTTTTATGAAACAAGCCTTTTCCTGTCGGAAGAATTATAGGAATGTGATATAATACAAGGCAGTGAGATTAAAAACAATGCATCATAGCAGGGAGAAAATGCACTGTTTTATGACTTGCATCCGTTAATTGAACCTCTCAGGAATAAAGAGAAGGGCTTTTCAGGAACCTGCTGGAAAATCACTCTCTTTTTTGACTTCTAGAAGGTGTTTTTGTTGTTGTTGTGGTTTTATTTTTGGATTTTTAGCATTCATAGCAATGCATATATATACATGCATCTATGTATATCCACACACATATATATGCATGCACATAGCGATGCCATGAATGATATGTTGTTTTCTGTATAATACTGTTCTTTAGAAAGAGCTATTTTTTCTTTTAATTTGGCTCACACTTGACATAAGAGGAGAATGAGGAAGTTGTGTTGAAAAGCATAAAAAAGGCTATCAGAATTCAAATCATTAGGTGGATAATTATTAGTAGCTTTGCATAAATCCCATTATCATTCTGGGCCTCAGTTTCTCTTCTGTAAGACAGAGACTGGTGAGGCACTGCGTTCCTGGCAGGCAGGTTGGGGCAAGGCACAGCAAAGACGTCCAGAACGTAGATGCATCTGTGAGATGTCAAGAGCTGTACAAAGGCTGCATGTCCTGGTTGATTTGGGTTGAGACCACGGCCGTGCTGCTCCTTGCCACATATATTGTGATGTGGATGCAGACTTATTTTTAGTGTCAGGGGAGTTTAGGTTTTTACCCAAATTCCTCCATGACTGCCGTGATGCAAGCCCCACAGTAGCGATTAATGATCAGGTTCCTGGTTTCGGGGAAATCTCTTTCACAGACAGTCCAGTGCTCACCTCTGATGATATCTATGCAGACTCACCATCTGCATGAATTGCCAGACTCATGCCTGTCTCTGGAACATCAACTCCAAGGAGAGCCTTCCTCCCACGAAAGAGAATGAGACCTGATTTAGTCCCCTGGCATAGTGCCAAGGTCAATGTTCAATATTTATCTGACCATACAGGGTCTTGGATTTGGAATTCACTACATTAATTCAGGCTGAAAAAGTCCTTTATGATTAATACTTATTTATTTGTATTTTTTGTGTCCTTTCTTTTTTTTTTATTTTATCATTATTATTATTACTTTTTTTGTTGTTGTTAAGGCAAGCATGAGGTGAAGTTTATTGAGGGGGAGCAAGATAGGATTACAGAGCAAGAGCAAGACATAGGTTTACAAAGCATGATGCAGATACCACAGATGACCACCGGACCCCCTGTTGCAGCAGAAAAAGAGGGCTTGGTTATGGTCTGGGTCTTGTTTTATGATGTCTGGATAGGGACCTCCCTGTGGTTCAGATGTCACGGTGGAACCACTTTGATTGGACAGTTGGGGAGCTGCATGACCTGGGTCTTACTGCACATGTGGGTTCTAGGTCAATTTCCGGATTTTATGGTACTCATCATGCTTGGCCCCTGGGCTAGCGAGTCCTCTGCATTCTTTTGCAGCTGGCGCACCAAGTTCTGATTGGCAGATTTGTAGGGTATTCCCTCCTCCCCCAGGTATAGAGAGAATTAGGGTGGAGCAATTACACCATGGCAAAGCACCCACTTTCATCCCTAGGAGACCCGGAATCTCTCACTATCTACCTAACACTAGCAGTTAGCATAAGACAAAAGAAAGCATTTTCCAAGTAAAGACATATGTTGTTGCTATAATCATTATCATCATCACCATCATCATCATAATCACCATCATTGTCATTAAACATCCACCTGCAGATAATATCCATGATAATAGGTTGTCACTTTATTTTTTATTTCAACATACTACAGGGGTACAAATGTTTAGGTTACGTATATTGCCTATGCTCCACCCAAGTCAGAGCTTCAAGCACTTTTATTTACTTTTTTTATTTCAGAGTATTATGGGGGTACAAACGCTTGGGTTACATCCCCCCATCCCCTTCTCCCCCCCGCCCGACACTCCATGAATGTTACTTCCATATGTGCGCATAAGTTTTGATGGATTCATACTAATTTAATGGTGCATACATGCGGTGTGTGTTTTTCCATTTTTGTGATACTTCACTTAGTAGAATGGGCTCCAGCTCCATCCAGGATAATACAAAAGTTATTAGTTCACCATTGTTTTTTATGGCTGAGTAGTACTCCCTGGTATACATATACCACATTTCATTAACTCACTCATGGATTGATGGGCACTTGGGCTGTTTCCACATCTTTGCAATTATGAATTGTGCTGCTATAAACATTCGAGTGCCGATGTCTTTTTTACAGAATGTCTTTTTTCCTTTGGGTAGATACTCGGGAATGAGATTGCTGGATTGAATGGTAGGTCTACTTTTAGTTATTTGAGATATATTCATACTATTTTCATAGAGGTTGTAATAGTTTGCAGTCCTACCAACAGTGTATGAGTGTTCCTATCTCTCCACATTCATGCCAACATTTGTTGTTTTGGGACAATTTAATATTTTTATTTCAAAATATTACAGGGATACAAATGTTTTTGGTTACATGGATCACTTTTATAATGCTTGAGTCAGGGCCATAAGTATGCTCATCACTCAGATAGTGTTCATGGTACCTGTTATATAGGTTTTTGCCCATCCCTTCCTCCCCTCCACTTGATTTCTACTGAGTTTTACCTCCCTCTGGGCACATGTGTGCTCATAGGTTAGTTCCAATTTAATAGCAAGTACATGTGGTGCTTGTTTTTCCCTTCTTTAGATACTTCACTTAGGATAATGGTCTCCAGTTTCATCTAAGTTGCTGCAAAATGCATTAATTTATCCTTTTTTTGGCTGAGTAGTACTCCACGGTGTACATATACCACATATTGTAATCCACTCGTAAACTGATTTACACTTGGGTTGATTCCATATCTTTGCAGTTGTGAATTATGCTGCAATAAACATTTATTATCAATATTTAAATAGTAACTAACTACACTCATTTGCTATTTTTGTACTTCTGATTCTTTCTTACAATGCTAAGTCGGGTTCTTCCCGGGTTTCTGTGTTTCTTTTTTCAAAACAGGACTCTATCAATTTTGACTGGTAGCTAAAAAATAAGATCTCTCTTGGCTTTCCCAGAGTACAGGAAATGAGATATTTATTTCTTTCAGTTGGTTAAGATTAAAGTCCAGTTCGCTTCATTCATCCCCTTCATTATTCACCTGCTTTATCATTTGCTCATTCATCTGTTTCTGCATCCTCTTTTCAAATATTTTGAGCACAGTTACCAGTGCCCAAATCTATGTGTTTACTCTTGGCAATGCTGTGAAAGATAACCCAGTGTTTCCATTTCCCCAAACTTACAGTCCAATGGTTTGGGTAGCATGTAAACAGGTGATTCAAATACAGTGGTAAGTGCACCAGGAAAGCAGCAGGTGCTTGTTAGGGCAGGATAAGGAAAACAAGACAAGGACACCTGATCTAGTCTAGGAAGAGAGTGGTCAGGAGACACCCCCAGAGAAGTCATCCTCTTATTGGGGTAGAAGGACTATTCCAAGATGAGAAATGAGGGTAGGAGAATTGCCCGAGGTAGACGGGACCACTGCGTAAGGGTTGAACTGAGAAGGTCAGTGGACTGAACTTTTGTGGTACTTGTTCTCTTCACTCCATCCAACCATCTTCAGGAAATAATAGGTAGCATTGTTTGACCAAATATCTATTTATCCCAGGGTCCAGCCAAGCCGACAAATAAAGTTAACTCATAGGCAGGAACTAGGACTTTGTGTGAGTATCCACAGCACTTAATGTAGAACCTGCTTAATAAATACTTCTAAATGAAGTCCAGGAAACAGCTGGCCTGGCTGGTAATTTTTAACAGAGAAGGCACAGCATCCAGATACGATACTTAAATTTAAAAGCACAAAAGTTCAGATGGATGAACCCCTGGCTCACCCACCACTCCTCAGCTCCTCACTTATGAACTTGACCCCAAGGTCATGTTCAGCTCCCCATCACTTCTGGACTGGAAAGATGTTGTAGGGAGCCAGAGTTCAGAGGCTCCTTTGAAACTAGGCCTGAGCTTCCTAGCACCCAGTATCACAGACCCGAGCTGCCAAATCACTGCCACCCTTCAGGGGTGCTGCTCTCTGCCCAGTCTCCCGAGTTACACCAGCGCCCTCCGGCCACAGAGCCACTGAGCACTTCTGCAGCCGCAGTGTGCAGCTCTGCAAATAAGCCCGCTTGGCACTGGCATGTGCCATTCCCAGGGATTGTCACTGAGCACCAAACCCCAGGACCTGCCCTCTGCTTTCAGACCTCTTTCCAGAAAAGCTGTATTTTCTGATTCCTGACCTCTGTCTGCTCAGACCCCTTCCACATCTGAACTTTTACTTTCTCCTCTAGTTCCAAGCCCTGCCTTCCCCACTTTGAATGTTGCCTGTGTATTCGACTTGCCCATGCCTGTCAGTAACCTCGGTAATGACAGCTATAGTGAAAAGTAGAGGCTTATTTTGTGTGTACACATAGGGGTAGAACTAGATCTACAGAGCAGGAAGGATGATTTCGACGCAAAGCAAAGAGTAGTCTCCAGTTACGGCCAGGGACAGTTCAGGCTATGGGGCTTGCAGGCGAGTTTTTACACCCATTTTTGCCAGTCGGAGTTGGCTGGGCCTTGCATCTGCTCCCCCATGTCTTGGACAAGGAGGGATAAAAATGACCAAAGAACAGGATGAGGATAAAGGAAGCAAGAATGAACAAGAAGAGAGAGTTTGGAAAGCTCGGACGTGTACACTTGGTTAGAAGAGACCTTGGGTTGGAGGTGAGTCACGGGCAGGTATGTTCTGTGTGCACATAAGTGATGCAAGCTCCCTTGTAACTCTCCTTTACTGTGTGGACATTGAGAGGTAGTGGTGCTCCCTTATTTATTTTCACCGTCCAGAGGAGACTCCAATCCCCCAAGTTCTTTTCTGTGGTTTTCTTCTAGGGTAGGTTGAGAAGAGGTTTTGCCTAAATATCTGCAGTGGCCTGGGTTGAAGAAAGTCAGCCATTGAAAACCTCTGCTAGCACTTTGCACATCTGAGACGCCAGTCACTTTGCAGTGGGCTAAATTGCTGTCCATGGTGAGCTCCGGCACAGTCAGGAATCAGGAGGTTTAGTCAAAGGGACGGGGGCTGTTCTGCGGAATGATGTGAGTGACGAATGGTGCCAGCTTCATCGCACACAGAAGCATGATTATGTTATGCCCTTTTGCTCCTAACATGAACTTTAACAAAACTGCTCTGCCTCTGAGAATTATCACGCATCTCTGAAATGCTGCGTCTGCACGAATGTGTATGTTTGTGCGTGTGTGTCCACAAATTTTTACTGAGCATCTACTGTGAGGTGTCAATGTTCTGTATATAGTGGGTAAAACACACTATCTTGACTGGGCTGAAGTTTGCCATCTGGGGAAGAGAGACGCATAAAATAAATGAATATGAATGCGCTCGGCAATCCTAGGACACTGTCAGAGGCAAAACTGAGCTCTGAGGAGCTATCGTTTCCTCTGTGGACACAGAATCAGGACCGAGTCCCACTTTCCATGTAAAATGGGGGCAAAAGTGTGCATCAGGGACCAAGTAAGGGAAGTCGGTGTAGTAGTCACTGTGGGACTTTGCACAGCTCTGCTTTATCCAGCCGGGCCCCCATCCTCCCATGCTGCAAGCGTTGGCTGTCGCAGGCTCAAAGCTGTGCCATTCTATGGAGAATTGCCCTCTGCTGATGGAAACTCTGGTCCTAAAACTTGCATTCTCCACCCTCCCACCTCTAACACATATGGCCTGCAGCTAATAGCTGACTGACGTGTGGGAACAAACGCTGGTGTCCTTGTCACAAGGGGGACTGCGTTGTGCTGCCATTCACACTCTAGAGCCCACTGTGGTGAGGGCAGGCATAAGCAAGACTACAGCTGAGACTACATCTTTGTTCAGCATCTTCACTCGCCCTTTCCTTGTTTTCCTCCCTCTTTTTAAAGTTTCTTCCCAATATATCACTTGCACAAAGCTCTCCATGCCAGGCTTTGTTTCCTGAACCACCGAGGGCCACGAGGTGCACTGGGCAGGGTGACCACACAAGGGATTAGAGACGTAGTTTTCTGCCCGGTGCTTATGTAGTTGCTGGGATCTAACTCTATCCTGAACGCACCTCAAGTGATAGTCCAGCAGCAAATGAGCAACGTCCAGGCCCTACAGAATAATCCGGAAGAAGCTCCTAGTTTATCCCAGTCTGGGTTTGTAAAGCTCTATTGCTTTGAGCTTCTGGAGAAAGGCGGGGGGACCTCAGCAGCATCAGCCTATCAGAAGTTGACAAAAGAAAATAAATTTGGGGTCGCCAGGATAACTCACTAAACAGAGAATTGGATTTCAAGTGTTAAGGAGAAAGGAGAAAGTGGGTGTTGACAATGGTGGTGAGGACTTTGTCCCTGAAGTCATAGCTCAAAGTACAAGCCATAATTCAACAAGTGACATTGATTCAACTTCAGAGACCCCAAAAATGATAATTAAACTCATAATAGTTACAATTTATTAAAAGCTTATAAAGTGCCACTCAGTATAGAATATATATTATTTCACTGACACCCCCAAAATGTGTCTTGTGGCAAATGTTATCTCAATTTCCCAGGTGGAAAACTGCATTTGCATGAGAATTATCTACATGTAGGAGATGAACTTTAAAGCTTGGTCTAGCAGATCCCAAACCTGGTGTGTTTATTTGACTCCGCATCAAAGGTCAACGCTTTGGCAGCAGCAGAGTTTTTTGCACTAAGACACTTAATATGTACATGGTGAAGAATGACCCCTCCTGAGTGGTGCTCGGTGGTAACTGGGCAGTGCCTAAGCCAGCATGAACCAGCTCCCGAAGGCAAGATTGGCACCTGCTGTACCTGAAGATTGTACCACCTGCTCACATCATTGCAACAAAACCATATAGGTATAGGGACATGTATTTAAACAGCATTTGTGCTTTAAATTTCCCTGATCATTCATTCAATCTCACATTCCACTTTGTATATAGCCCATTCTTTGTGAAATGATGTGGAAATAATAAATTCTAGAGCAATGGCACCCAAATTGATGGTTAAAAATTACAGCAGAGTTTGGACATAAATTCATACAATATAAGTAAGAAATTTGGTGTGTAGTGGATGGATGGAAGAGGCTCGCAGTCTGGTGTCTGTTTAGTCAGAATAGACTGGTGGGAAGAAGAGATGAGGAGTGGAGAAGCAGGGAAGAAATAACCACAGGGCAGAGGAGACGGGCTTCATGGCTTCTTTATTCGTTGGAACACTGACCCTTAGCATGTGAGGAACAGAGTGCCTCTTTTGCAGATAACTACCGTAGGCTTTACTATTTCAAGATACAATGTCTAATTGGCCTGGAGATTTATAAAGTCCTGCTCACCAGGCGACCCAGACCACTTAGACTCATCTCCATGGGGATGATGATGATGACGGGAACAGAAATAGCAACAACAACAAAATAGACACAGTTATAATGCCTCCCAGTTATGAATTTACTTTTCCACATGAGACACTGAACAGAAATGTCTGTAGACTATGTAGAAACTATTAATAGAAGTTCTCTTTGGTTTGGGAGGAAAAAAGAAAAGTAAAAAGAACATTTTTGAGGACTTGTTTTGTGCATAGGAAGATAGTTGGCACATAAATAAAGTACCTTATTTAATATTAATAGCAGTCCCTGTAAGCTACAGGGTTTAGCCTCCATGAAGAAAAGGAGGCTCAGAGGAGTTATCTGCCTTGCCCAAAGCTGCACAGCAAGTTAGCAGCAGGGTAAGGACTCAGGACAGCATGCATTACGACTTCCACAGGAATGCAAAAGGCAAATTCCCAATGCTTAGGAGCCACTTGGCAGAAGAGGGGCAGAATAGATGGTTGGCCATGTTTTCATGTTGCCTGGGCCAGTCTGCCTCTCTCTTCTCTCCCTCCCTCCCCACCTGTGTCACTTTTCCCCTTAGACAATAGAATTATTAATTATGAAGCAAACTCCTAGACAGGTCATTGCAAGTAAACAGCTAGAATACATTGCCAGAGTCAATGACTCCAAACCAACACCCCAATGATTCCTTTGAACTCGTGAATCTGACTCCTCTTAATATATTTAAAGAAAATAATTCAAGAGAAAAATAAACCCTAAAAGAAACATATAATCAGAGTGTTTTTTATTTATAAGAGGTCCAAATTGAAAAGTGTTCCTATATCCAGCACAAAAATATCAAAAAAGAAACACGACTTCCTCCTTAACCTAAAGTGCAACTTGTTGTAAATGAGAAGACTAACTCCCACTGAGATTTGTGGAAATAAAGCCAGTGTAAAGATTTGTATCAGAATGCAAAGGTAAAATGCCCTTTTAAAAGGGAAGATGCAAAATTTACATTATTGCATTTGTTATGAGTGTTTACTTCAAGAGGAGAGAAAATCCAGTGGTGTGTAAACTGAAGAATTTTGGAATTAATTACTGTTCAGTAATGTGACTATTTCAAAAGAAATACCCTATAATTCAATAACTTTTCTACATATGAGCAGCAATTATTCAGAAAATATCATGGGAAACTTAACCAATTCTCTTTAGAAGCCAAACAACGTAATTGATTTGAAGCACTACGTATACAGCACCTATATAGGGAACTTTGCATAAATAAACTTATTCAGAAATATAAGCAAGGACTAGGTTAAGATCCCCGGTCATTATCGCTGGTTGGACAGCATCTTCTGCAATTCCAGGCATTTGCACTTGACATTCCCTCTGCCCCAAATACCTTTCCCCTTGATTCCATAATTGGTTGAGAGTTTGTTTGCATCCAGATCAAATGTAATCTCGAAGAGGAGTCCCTTACTTCTTTATCTCATGTTGCCCACTGTGATCATGATAAAATGTACATATTTGGTGTTCATCTCCCCGATCCCCTTCTCCTGGCACACTGCTCCTAAAACCCTTGTAATCTTTTAAGTGCTAAGTGTTGTTTTGTGTGCTAGTGAGATGGCTGGCGGCTGGGAAGTCCTGCACAGCCTCTGCATGGGGCTGGTTGCCAGGCCGTCCAATCTTGTGATTAGAGGGTTGGAACTTTCAGTCCCAATCCTCGACCTCTGGGGAGGGGAGAAGGGCTGAAGATTGAGCCGATCACCAATGACCAATAACGGAATCCATTATGCCTATGTAATGAGGCCTCCATCAAACCACAAAAGGACTGGGTTTGAAGAGCTTCCAGATTGCTGAACACATGGAGGCGCGTGGAGAGTGGCTTCCCTGGAGACGGTAGGGAAGATCCTCATCCCTTCCTTCATACCTGGTCCTAGGTACTTCTTTACCTGGTTGTTCATCTTTATCCTTTGTAATACTCTTTCTGATACAGTGAACGTAAGTGTTTCCTTGAGTTCTGAGCAGCTTTAGCAAATTAATCAAAACTGAGAAGGGGGTTGTGGGAACCCCGACTTGTAGGCAAGTCAGACTGAAGTTGTGGCTACCTAATACCTCCCATGGTCATCTGAAGCCAGGGGCAGTCTTGTGGATCTGAGTCCTTAACTGATCTGATGCTATCTCCAGACATATAGTGTCCGAATCGAGTTAAATTGAGGATACCCAGTTGGTGTCCAGTGGAGAATTGATGTGTGAGAAAAAACCCACATATCCGATGTCGGAAGTATTGAGAGTACATGGGAGTAATGATCACAGATTTGCTGTCCCTATCTCTCACAGCCACTACCAGCCCAGTCACTTCTGTCACTTTCCCCCATTCTTCATGGCACTTACCATATTTGAAATAATTTCATTCATTTGTTTACCTATTTATCATCTGTCTCTTTCACTGTAGAAGCTCCATGGAGCACAATCCTTTATGCTCCCTTCCACGCCTGGTGACGAGTTGGCACTCAACATATGTGTGTTTTATTAAATTTGAAAGAAGAGGAGTGGTCTATATAGAAAGGCTACATTCTGAAAAGGTGAAAATTCTCCCCTGACATAATATTACACATAGGTTTAACTAGCTCAAAATCAAATTTCAAAAGAGATGGTCTCTAGGCTGAAGATTAAACGGGAGCCTAAGTGAAGCCAGAGTTCATCTGGGAGAATAAATGCAGAAATTAAAGAGAGTGCAGACAACTGTTTTTGAAAGAAGACAAAATAGTGGGCACCTGGCTTAACTATGTCACAAAACATTTTATAACCCTATAGTAATGAGAGCAATAGAGCACAAGCCCAAGAACAGATGACAACTGCAACAGCATTGCTCAGTAGCAGGCCATAATGTATAGAATAAGAATGAAATATACTAACATGTGATAAAGAAGTAGGTGAACTTCTGTGGTGGCCCCCAAGACCCAAGCTCTCTGGTGTACGTGCCCTGCATAACCCCCCACCCCCACATTTGAGTGTCACCAGGACTGGTGAATTTGATGAACTGAGCCCCTCTCAGTAGGTTATCTGAAATGACAGAGGTAAAGGAATTTTACAAATGTAATTCAGGTTCCTAATCAGTCGACTTTGAGTTAGCAAGAAGGGAGATTATGATGGGTGGGCCTGACCTAGTCAGACAAGACCTTAAAAGTGACTGAGTCCTTCCAAAGGTTCAAAACATAGGAGGGGTTATGGAGGGGACCACATGGCCAGGGCCTGAGAGCAGGCTCTCGCGGCTGACAGTGAGCCTCAGCAGACCAGCCCTGAGCAAGAAAACGGGGACCTCAGTCCTACAAAGGCAAGGAATAAATTCTGCTAACAACCTGAGAGAGCTGGAAGCAAATCTTTCCCTAGTTGAGCTTCCAGATGCTTCCAGATAAAGACATAGCCACTGATGCCTTTATTTTACCCTTGTGAGGCCTCAAGCAGGGGCCTAAGACACACTGTGCCCACACTTCTGACCTACAGAATAGTGAGTTAATCAAGCAGGCGGGAGGGGGAGGACGGGATGGGTAAATTTACAACCAAAGGGTACAATGCACATTAACTGGGGGATGGGCACACTTTGACTCAAACAGCACAAAAGCCACTTATGTAACCAAAATGTTTATACCTCCATAATATTCTGAAACTAAAAAAAAATAGTGGCTGCTTCTTTAAGTCACTAAGTTTGGCTTTGTAATGCAGAAAAAGAAAATGAATGCAGTGGCAAAGGGAAGGACTGTGTGGTGTGTGTATTTGGGATAGTTTATTAACTACTTGAGAAATATTAGTATGATTTTGCATAAAATACTCTGTAGCAAAATAAATTCCAGAGAGATTAAATAATTAGATGGAAAAAGCGAAACCATGTTTTCTTACTCTATTAGAGCTGTTATAACAAGGTACCATAGACTGGGCAGTTTATAAACAGCAGAAATCTATTTCTCACAGTTCTTAAGCCTGGACGTCTGAGATCAGTGTGCCAGCACGGTGGGTCCTGCCAGTGAGGTCCCTCTTCCTGGCTTGCAGACTCCCGACTTCTCCTTGTATCCTCACGTGGCAGAGAGAGAAGGGTAGTCCTCGTCTTCTTGCAAGGGCTCTAATTCCATTCAGGACGGTGGAACCCTGCTAAAGCCCCACCTCCTAATACCATCTTATTGGGGTTTAGAATTTCAACATATAAATTTTGGTGGCACTTAAACCATCAGCCCTTAACACATATAGTATCTAGGTGCATACTTACCTGATCTCAGGGTAGAGGTATAATTTTGGAGCCTGAAAATGACAGAAAAAAACCTCACACAACTCAGTAGATTTGTGTGTCTAAAAATTAGAACTTCTTCAAGTAAAAATAACACAAATCTAGAAAAATATTTGCCTCAGTGATAACAGGTAAAGGTTGAATATTTTTCCTATATAAAGAACACAGAGAAGTGTGTTCAGTAATATGTGTCAAAGCATGTACATGTGTATTCATACAAATATAGGATGAAAATACTAACAGCAAAATGTTCACATCATAAATTTCTGGGTGATAAAATTATAAGTGATTTAAAAATTTCTTCTGTAGACGATATTCCTACTGTGTGCTTTTCTAAAATGATTCTGTATTAATGTTATGAATATATGAAAATAATTAAGTGTATAACATTTCAATATGTTACCACAACAAAATACTAAGTAATTTAATGGGATCAACTATTATGTCATTATATATTTTTAGGTTTTTTTTGTAAATATTTGAGAACTAAAGATAAGAGGAACTATTAGAACATACATGCATATATATATATGCTGGGCTGACAGCTGTGGAGAAATGCTACAATCACATGAATGGGGAAAGACTGGAAAACACTGTGTTGCCATTAAAATAGGTTTTGTTTCAGAATAATGAGAATGAGAAGACCGAATCTCCTTTTGACTGTTTCATATTTGAATATTGAGTTAAGTATGTCTACATCTGCTATATCTGCATATTGGTAAATAATTCATGCAAAGATAGACAGAGAGATAGATGTATTCACAGATAACAGGTCGAGCATCCTTAATACAAAAACCTGAAATTCGAAATCCTCCCAACTCCTCCTTTTTGAGTACACCATGATACCACAAATGGAAAATTCCACACCTGACCTCACGTGACAGGTCACCGTTAAAACACAGGTGAACAACACACGGTTTATTCAGAATCACCAAGGCAAAAAGACCATCGCAGCCTCCTTGGCTGCCATAGATCTTTTCTGTGCGCCGCCTACGCATCCATCCCCTTACACGAGCAGGTCCGCAGAGCGCAATGAACTGGCAGGAGTGCAGGCCACGATGCCCCACGTGGGCACGGCCCGCGTGCATCACTGCGCTTGTTAGCTTGTTCTCTGCTCTGTGGTGTGAAGATAATGTTGACAATGTCAAAAAGCCCTGCAAGATACCATAGGGTAATGCAAATATTCCAAAATTCAAGAAAATCTGAAATCCAAAGCACTTCTGGTTCCAAGCATTTCGGGTAAGGAATACTCAACCCGTGTAGACATAAATATAGCTAATAGATGTAGACATAGGGCTAGAGCTAGAGATATATAGATAGAGAGAAAAAGCCTTGTCTCATATATTAGCTTCCCGTGGCTGCTGTAACAAAATTCCACAGACTGGAGGCCTTATACAACTGCAGTTTACTTTCTCACAGTTCTGGAGGCTGCAAGTCCAAGACAGGGTGCCGGCAGGGTGGGTTTCTTTGGAGGTTTCTCTCCTTGGCTTGCAAATGGCTGTCCTTTCCCCACGTCTTCACTTACCCTTCCTCTGTGTGTGTGTCAGTGTCCTGATCTCTTTTTATAAGGACACGGTCATATTGGGTTAGGGCCCACCCTAAGGACCTCATTTTAACTTAATTAACCCTTTAACGACCCCGATCTCCAAATACAGTACAGTCTGAGACCCTGGGAGTCAGGGCTTCAACATATGACATTTTGGGAGGACACAATTAGCCGGGCACCATCACAACTCCTTCTAAGTGAGAGAACAGCAATCAACGTGAAATTTTGTATCTTTCTGAGGAGTGGACTTAGAAAAATGACTTAATATAATGGTAATAACATGGCCACTGTTATCCTTAATTTGCTCTTTCATCCTTGATTTTGGCAAAGGAGTAAATATTACTGTGTCCCGCATACTATTAGGATTTTCATCAAGATGCTGTATGAAGAGCATCATGGGCAGTTTCAGGTGCTCAGGAGGCCTTGAAGGGGTGTGCTTCCCCTCTCCCACTCACTCTGGGCTTAATCAGTGTTTCCCAGATTTTTCTACCAGGTCCTCTAACAGCAGGGGAGCCAGAACTTGAGGCAAAACTTAGAGAGGGATTCAAAAATGTTGCTCTTGTATTTACTTAGGCACAACAAAAAATGACCTTTTCTATAACAGACCCATATTGATGATAATAAAAAAGTTTCAAGTTCTTGTGATGTAAAATTGCTCTGGAAAAACAGGCCACATTTCCCTTGTGGCCTCTGAAGCACATAGCTGTATATCCTGTGGACGAGGGACACACATTTCTGATGGAGACCTGTACCCTCGGAGGAATAAGGTCCCCTGCTTCTCTCCAGGTCTGGAATTCCTCACTGCATGTCCTCAGAAAGGGAGAAAGATAGAAAAATAAAACCATAGACTGATACTGAAAAACTGCTTGGATGAAAGGGGAAAAATACCCAGAAAAATACTTTAAAATATGGGCAGACAACCATGCCCGAGGACAAATAATAGATGGACACACAGAATTAGAAAGGAAATGTCAAAGACTAGAAAAGGCAGTAGCTGAGTCAGACACCGTTATGAGAAAGGATTGCGAAATAGCCAGACTCAGCCAGTGGGAACTCTTGTGGGGCCCCTACCTGTAGAGTGAAAACACAGGGTGGCACGAGATCGTCCTTCCAGGAATGTGTGCTTCTGCTTCTTGTATTTATTGTCTTGTAATGGAACTCAGAAGGCAGGAATTCCCACATTAAGTATTGGACATAGATAGGGACCTGTGTTGAAGATTCACCTGCAGTGGGATTTTTCCACAAGGAACCATAATCATTTCTTTCTCCAAATGCTTGTGACAACCCCTTCTAGTGCATTCATAACCTCCACGGGCCACTGATGACCATCATGGGACAGAACAGAACCCATGCCAATGACACAGTTTTCTTATCAAACAAGCCTGTGCTAAATGCCCATGCCAGTCTTTTGTTATTTTGCAATGTGGCTCATCAGGGTTTGTTCATGTAAACAAAGACTTTGCTTTCCCTTCAAGAATCTGTTCCATTAGCTGTACTTAGTCTCTGCTAATGAATATGTTGCCCGCTCTGCCAAAGCAGGAGCCAGGTAGAGGGAGTACCTCCTCTGTTGTTGAAGTGGAACCAGCTCAGAGAGGAGCCGATGACTCAAGTCAGCTCCCAGGAGCATGCACTGAGTAGACAAACGCATGCAGACACCACGTGTGGGACGAATGTTTACCTGCATCAAGGGTGGTCTTGAGCTCATTCCAGAGTAGAGGTTAGACAGACGTCTCATGTAAAGAAAATCAAAAGAAATAGACGCCATAAGATTAGTTAGACCAGGGATCGGCAACCTCTGCCTGGTGGCAAAATCTGGCCATGGCCTGTTTCTATATATCCCTCCAGCTAAAAATTGTTTTTACATTTTTAACCACTTCAGTATGGCGCTCACTGGCTGCGAAACCTTGCCCACAGCTGGAACTCATAGTCTGCATGATAGTTTATGCCGTGCATTGACGAAGAATCAGTTTTGCTCTTGTGTGATGAGGAAAGCTTTAGAGCACTGAAAGCTTGTTTTACT
>VBSM01001979.1:5039926-5126059 GCA_008086735.1 Cheirogaleus medius
ATAAAAAAAAAAATCGCTAAGGATTTGTGTAGTTTTCAGTAGGGAAGGTGCATTTCATTCTCAGGCTGTGGGTCCACCGTGGGTTGGCTGTGGCCATACTTTAGGCGTCCTTGTCTCTGGGACCCAGAAGGAAGGTGCAGACCCTCCCGGGAGCACTGCCAGTTATGCAGCTGAAGGGAAAGGGAAGAAACTCCATGTTGACTCTTCTAGCTCATGCCTACATGTGACAAATGCTCCATCTGATCATACTCATCAGACAGAGCAGGTCAAATGGCCAAGTCTAATGCCAGCGGGGAGGGAAGGCCTAATCCTCCCCCCAGAAAGGACAGTGAACTCCAGGTCCTGCAGTCCTGTCTGCCATGGAATGTGACACAGGCTTCCAACCAGTGTCCCAATATCCCAGGACTTTGGCTGGAAGTCCTCTAGACTGGCTGTGGCCACCTGATTCCTCTCACTTCTCTTCCCTGTAATTTTCCTGAAGTGAGAAGATGTTAGTTGGTAGCAGCTCTTTCTCTGCCTCTCTCTTTCCATACATATATAAAAGTATTTATGTATCTATATGTTTTTTTATTTAAGGAATTGACTCACTCAGCTGGGGGGCTGGCAAGTCTGAAATCTGTAAGGCAAGCTAGAGATTGATAAGAATTAGGGTGTCAGTATTAGACCTGAAGGCTGGAAACTCAGGCAGAATTTCTATGTTGCAGTCTGGAGCCATAATTCCTTCTTCTTTGGGAAACCTTGGTCTTGCACTTCAACTTATTGGATGAGGTCCACCCACATGCCAGAAGGTAATCTGTTTTACTTAAAGTCAACTGATTGTAAATGCTAATTACATCTAAAACACATCCTGACAGTAATATCTAGACTACTGTTTGTCAAAAAAACCGGGCATCATAGTCTAGCTAAGTTGACTCTTAAAATTAACCATCACATTTAAGTACCATGCTTCAGTGGAAAAGTCCTACCACTAACCTCATACCAACCTCATGGTCTTTATACTAGTTAAGTTGATGCCAGTTGTGGTAATAAAGTCCCAAATGTCTTAATGATTCAAGTACACTTCAGTTTGGTTTTTGCCATATGAAGTTCAAAATAATGTTCCCAATCAATGAGTGGCTCTCCTCCAAGTGGTGATTCAGGGACCCAGGAACCTTCCATCTTCTGCTCCCTCGCCTTTAACGCAGAATTTTCAGAATTGTTATACCTGTCTCCACTGAGCCATTGGAATGAGGGAAAACGAGAAAAATTGCTTGTGGGAGTATTTTGTAGACCAGGAAGGAATTGCTACAAATCACTTCCGCTTGTAGCATTAGCTAGAACTCAGTCACACATCCATGGTGCATCTCCGAAGAATATAGGAAATATTGTCACGTTTGTTCCCAGAAAGCATAAAGAACAGGATCGGTGATCTTCGAGCTAGCCTCTGCCTGGGTCTGCATCCTGTCTTCTCCACGGTGATCTTAAATTTTAATTTTAACATAGGTATGGGGGCAAGAGATTATAACAAGTTGCGAAAAATTTCTGTACTTAGTTTCTTCACTAGTAAATTGGAAATAACTCCTGCTTCCGAGGTGAGGAGTAAATAAATTACAGCAGTAACAGTGCCTGGTACACTTTAGATGCCCAACATTTCTGTTTGCTTTCGAGCAGTTGAAAAAGATCTGTGCCTTCCTGAAGATTTGGCAATCTCACCTTTAAGTTCCTTTTCACTGGTTCTAGAAGGACAAGGAAAAAAGGTTAAATGTTTCAATATTTTTTTTAAAAATCTGCATGCTTTTAGTGTCTGCTTCCAAAGTGCCTCTGAGCATCTTTATGGCTAAAGCCTCCAAAACTGAGTCACATACCTAAGAAACCAGCTCATCTTTGTTAAAATGGGTTTCATGTCTTTCTGACCCTGTCAACAGCTCTGCAAAGCTAATTTGCTAGTTCAGTGGTTCATCATCACTTCCTCTTACATGAAACTGACAAAGGTCAACAGTGTAAAAAAAAAAATTTGATTTTGATCCTCAATCCAAGAAATTGCAATATTTCTGTGCTTCTCTGATCGAATTAATAAGAAACTCACCTAATTGCTTATTATATGTGGAGGAGATAGGTTGCCCTTGCTGGTCTGTATCCCTATCTGACTCCTTCTGAGTGACACTCAACTCTGTTCAGCTAATTTGGTGACTAAGTTCTTATGATCTATCTATAAGCCAAGCCCCAATTGTGGTCAAGCAACCCTGTAGTCACATGTCACAAATCACCTTTGTCATTCTCAAAGGAGTCATGCAGCATCCTCATGCTTTCAGTATAGTTGACCTGGCTTTAGACTTTGAGTCCAACACTTGCTAACTATATGATTTTGTCCAAACCGTCTGCACTGGTCGAGCCTCAGTTTATTCCTCTGTAAAATGGACCTGCTCAATCCCATGGGATACTTTCAGAATTAAAAGAATCTTTTTTACAGCAAAGTTGTGGGGCCACAGTAGGGGCTCACTCATTCCTTGATGTCTCTCCTCTCTCTCCGGGTGTAGAACAGCTGTTCTTTACTGCACGTCACCCCACTGAGCTTTACTAGTTACAGCATTTTCTTTGCAAGTGGAAGAAACCAACACAAGCTGGATGAAACAAAATTTGGGTAGTCAGTTCAAGTACACGGTCATGTCACCCAGAACATCAGGGTGTGAATACATCCAATCCAATACTAGGCATGGAGCAGCACATGCATAGCCTAGGGAATGGGCCCTTTGTGTCATGTTTCGATTTCTTTTTGTTCAACCCAGCTCCTTCTCTTATATTTGAAGATCTGTTTTACTGTTTATACTTTCTGCCTGGCAAAAGATACCCAAATTATAGTTCTGAATTTATTTATTTATTTATTTATTTATTTATTTATTGAGACAGGGTCTTGCTCTGTCACCTGGGCTACAGTGCAGAGGCATCATTGCAGCTCACTACAGCCTCAAACTCCTGGGCTCAAGTGATCCTCCTGCTTCAGCCTCCCAAGTAGCTGGGACCACAGGCACGCGCCACCATGCTTGTTTAATTTTTTCTATTTTTTTGTAGAGACAGAGTCTTGCCCTGGCTCAGGCTGCTCTCAAACTCCTGGTCTCAAGTTATCCTCTTGCCTTGACCTCCCAGAGTGCTAGGATTACAGGCGTCAGCCACTGTGCCTGGCCTCATAGCTCTGGATTTTTTAAAGATCTTCCCATGCTCTTTTTTTCCTTTGACTCAGAGCCAATCTAGTATTATAGAAATACAACAGAAGAATTTCAATTCCAAGTTCAAGTGGCCCAGCTTGTGTCAACTGTTCATATCCAGCCCGTCCCACGGGGGCCACCGTATGGAGTCCAAGGTCCCCTGTCTGTGGGCAATGGAGGACACTGGGAAGATGTGAGTTTAACACATACCAAAACGTATGTCTCCTACAGTAGGAATTTAAGAGGATTTTATTTCTCTTCAGAAGAAAAAGATGAGAACAAATGGAATTTCACCTCCCTCTTCTTTATCCTACAATTTCAGGGACATGAAGAAATCGCCCTGGTTTCTGTTGCAGGCCAGTGCAGAATTGGCAATCTAGGATGGAGAGAAATGCAGTTTGTGTGTGAGTCTGCTGAAAGCATTGTCTGGAAGACACCAGAAGCCTCCAGAAGCTTAAACACCAATGCCAGGACAGGGGAAGCTTCCTTCACACAAAGTACAAGTCGCAGAACATAAGAGCATCACACTCGGCTGCATTTTTAAAGCTCTCTCTCCAGTGAGATAGACGGCAAGAGGTTCTGACCGAGGTGCGTGGGCAGCGCTGTACTAGTGGCCCAGCGGGGCGCAGGGGAGCTATGGGAGCTGCCAGCACTGCCGGCGCTGAGTCTTCCGCGGAACACCCAGCAGGTTTCCAAATGAAAATGTCCTCTCCCTGGGCGGAATCAATTAATTGAGGACTTTTATTTTCCTATAAGAGAAACTTAAGTTCTATTTCTGTGTGAAACGCACTGCTGCAAACAAACTAATTTTCAAATATATATTTTATTTCTGCACATTTTAGAACATAGTTGTTATTAGAGAAATGAAAAGAAAAACCTTTAAGTTTGAGCTCCCTTGTCAAAAGAGAGTATTTCACAGGTGTCCCTTGATGCAAATTAAAATAAATAAATAGATAGATTAAAGCCATATAAACAAACAAAAACCCATGGTAGACTTTGATACAATGAATGAATGTTGACATTTTAAAGTGTATAACTTTTTTGTGTGTGTATGAGACAGGGTCTTGCTCTGTTGCCCAGGCTGGAGTGCAGTGGCCCTAATGTAGCTCACTGCAGCCTCGTCCTCCCAGGCTCAAACAATCCCCTCACCTTTGCCTCCCAAAATGCTGGGATTATAGGCATGAGCCATTGTACCCAGCCTAGAGTGTATACATTTTAATTGTCTTTAATTAGACAACTATTTTTGGGACATTTCCTATGAGAAAGACATTGTGTATGTGTGTATATATATATTTTCTAATGTAATAATTATAAGTCCATTAGGTAGATGATAGTATTCCCATTTTACAGATTTAAAAATATTGAGGTTTGAGAGTTCAGGCAATTTTTTTGGGATAGTTCAGCTTGTAAAAGTCAGTCTAAGATATGAAGAGTCTATCAGACTCTGGGAAAGGACAATTGGGGAATTGGTTCAGAGACATGTTCCCTAAACTAAGGATGAAACTGACCACGATCTCACAAGAATATTAAGATTATTTGTCAGCAGAAAATATTTCTCCAGTCTCTTCTCAAAGATTCTAATTACAGGAGTCATTTTTACAATAGAAAATTAAGCTCACCTTTAGTTTTAAGACCAGGGGAAGTAAAAGAGACCTGATGTATCTTCACAAATGAAATAAATAAAAACAATTTAAAAATAGTTGAAGCAACACTTCTCAAGGATGAAGCTTGATGCAGTTAAGGGCAAGGGACCCTGAGAGATGGGAAACAAATTAAATCTGGCCCCAGTTATCCAAGTTGAGTGCTTAGAAGCCTTGGCAGTCTCCTTGAGCCAAGAGCACATTGCTGGAATAATACCAAGGTGGCTAGAGCTCACAGAGTGGGATGTCAGAGAGAGGAGGGAGGCAAAGGGAGAAAATTCAAGAACTATAGTGGTTTCCCTTCAGTTCTTCAACTGGGTATTGCTAAGCACATGCATGTGAGGAACCTCCCCAAGACTGCGGAAGAACCACCTAAAAGGTTCAGGGGGAATCATCCCCAGGGCTCACGCAGGCCTGGGAGGAGTTCCTATGCCCACCAGCTGGCGTGGAAAACCTAGAGACTAACAGGACATCATACTTGGCAGCGTTTCCCCGGGTAGAATGTAGTCTCAATGTTGCTCCGATCTTGCCTAATAAATCCTAAAGGCGAGATCCAAAAGAATCATACTGTTTCCAAATGACTTAACTGCATCTTGGAATACCACTTACTAATATTTATAGGAATGTAAAATGTCCAACATTCAACAAGTAAAATTTTACTGTCTTCAATGTCTAATAAAAAAATCACCAGACATTCAAAGAAGGAAAATATGAGTCATGATGAGGAGAAAAATCAATCGTTTGAAACCAACTCAGAAATGACATAGCTGATAGAATTAGTAGACAAGGCTATTAAAACAATCATTATGATTGTTTTTCATGTATTTTATGTGTTCAATGATCTTGAGGAATGAGTATGTGGAGACAGGGGACATGTGAAAAATGCCCAAGCCAAACTCCTGAAGATGAAAACTATAATGTCTGAGATGAAAAGTATACTGCATGGGATTAGGCATTGCAGAAGAAAAGATTAGTGATCTTGAAGATAGAATAACAGGAACTCTCCAAAATGAAATATAGAGAGATAACAGACTGAGGGTAAAAATGAACAAAGTATCAGTGACACAGGGGACAACTTCAAATGGCTTAAAATACATGTCACCAGCATCCTTGAAGGAGGACAGAAAAGAAAAATACTTGAAGAACTAAAGCCAGTAATTTAAAAAATTTAATGAAAACTATATTCTGTAGACCCAAGAATCTCAGTGGACTCCAAGCAGAAGGAAGAAAAGATGAAAGTTAGAAGATGCTGTGAAACTGAACGAAAATTAGAACACAACAGACAAAAATGAGTGGGATGTAGCTAAAGTGGTACTTTGAGGGAAATTTATGGCACAAAAATGCCTATATTAGAAAAGAAGGAAGGTCTTAAATTAGTGGCCTCCACTTCCACCTTAAGAAACTGAAAAAATAAAATTCCACCCAATTTAAACAGGACCACAGACCATAAATGAATAAAATTGTGATCCAGTCGATGTACACAACCCTCTTTTCTCCAGGCAAATACAGACACAGACTTGGAAGCCACAGAGGCAAGTTTGGACGCAGCACTGTGTCCACGACCTTACGCAAATAACGTGGGGTCTGAAGGTCTCCATTTTATCCATAAAATGGAAGAACAGGGCTGAATCTTGGGGATTGGACAGGATTTCCTAGAATGAACAGAGGGATAGGAATGTCATTTCAGACAAGGGGAAATATGCACAAGGATCTGAAGCTATCCAGGAACATGGTGTTGGGGAAAAGAGAGTATAGTTTGATATGCTTGGTCCTTAGCGGGTGAGGGAAGTAACAGGTGTAAATGACCCTCAGTCTAACCGTGGTCAGCCTCACCTGGCATTGTGAGGACAGAGGGGAGCTGCCCCTGGCTCTGAACCCAGGAGTGACCTCACTAGAAGCTCACACTGTCCAAAGACCGTAGTTGTGGTCTTCAGATAATTTGAATCATATGCTTCATTAGTCATCAAGTCCCCATAGTTTATTATAAGGTGAGTGAGAGATTAGAGAATTTTGTTCCACAGACACACAATATGAAAGACATAAGTTAAACTGTTTGTCTGTATTAGAAGTTTGTCCATGCCAATTTATTACACAGGTGTATTGATTCAATACATTATTTATCTTAGTGCACAAAGTTTGTTCATAGAGTCCCTCAATCAGACAAAGCTCTCAAATGTGCATTGGTTCTTGGAAAGACTCTTACTTAAAGTGCTTTTGGACCTTTCTTTTTCTCTGAGTCTAATTCACTGGATTCTGAAACAAAGATAATTGCTATTCAGGTATGGAAAGAAGCACACACGTGTGTCTTGTGGAAAATATCTGAGGTTTATATGCATATATACTCCAAGCAAGTGCTCAGTGGGCTGTCACCTGAGCCAAGAGTTAGTTGAGCGCTTCTGGGAATGTCAGATAGTCTCCTGTTTCCATTCTTTTCTGAAGAAAGTGACAAATGCTCATCTTGACCATTGGAGCACAAAATTAGCCGAGCGCTTCAGGGAAAGAGCATCGAGGGAAGAAACAAACAAGAGGGCAGAGACCCTGACCCATGTGGGAGAGAGTACAAATGACCAGGGAAAAGAGACTCATCTGTCATGGAGATCGTGCTGTCTGTGTGGCCAGGTCCATTTGATCCCAGGGCGGCCTCAGAAGTCCCCCCTGTCCTAGACACAGTCGTGGAGCATGGCTGAACTGAAGCTGAACCTTGACATGGCAGAGCTGTCGGTTTCAAAATATCAGGGAATACACTGTGCTTTATGTCTTGTCCACGTGCATGACCGATGTTTCTGAAGGACCTAACATCATCCGTAGATGAGGGCTTCTGAACTGTACCTTCATTCACATTCTCTATATGAGTTAGCAATTCCCACCAACTGTGGATAACAAAGACTTAAATAACAAGGCTTAAATAAGTTAGAGGTTTCTTTCTTCTTCTTGTACAAAAGCTCCACAGTTGAACAGTCTGGGGATGGTGTGGTAGCTCAGTACACTCAGAGAACCAGCTACCCTCACCCTCCTGTTCTGCCATAGTTTGTACTGGCTTCCCTTCTCAAGCTAACCTAAGTCCCAGAATGGCTGTTGAAGCACCAGCCATTATGACAGTATTCCAAGAAGGAGGAAAGGAAGGCAACAAAGATATTTGCCTTGCTTTCATTGAAGTTTTATTGGATGCACCATTGAACATTTTCCAATCATATTTCATTTGTGGGAACTTATTCAAATGGGCACACTCAGGCTGAGGATTGGTGTTGACAGGGAAATAGTCTTTCTTTCAGCTCAGCACTCTGCCTGCCCACCTAGAATAAATTTGGGATTGTCTTAAGGAAGATGGGGAGAATGGTTCTTTTGTAGGCGACTAATAGTTGGCTTTTTGACTTGTAACTAGTATGTACAAGTCCCCATTAGAAGACATAACCTGCTTTTCTGGGGGGAAAAAGTTTCCTCTTTTTAAAAATTTCAGAAAAGAGAGAATAAGTAGAGAGCAAAAAGAAAATAAGAGGCCATAGTCCACTACTAGAAATAAATGCCATCAAAGTTTGATGCTTTCCTGTTACTTTCATTTTAGTGCATTTATTTAAAAGTTTTATCATATGGCATATACAAAATTGTATATAATTATTTTAAAATAAAAATAATTTTTCTGATTATGATATTAACACTAGATTATTAAAAATAGAAAACTACAGAAAAGTATAATAAATAAACTGAAATTCAGTTATTTGGTCTTAATACCTAGATATATTTAATAACAATTGCTGTGAATATTCTGGGGTATTTTAATGCTGACTTATCTTATAATGTTTTTACATTGTTGCTGTCATATTGTAAATAAGCTGGTTTTAAATGATGATAAGTACAGGAAGAATCATAGATGTCATCTGAAATATGAATGGATTTGAAGAGATATAATAATAGATACCATATTTCATTGATTCTAAGACTATTTTTCACATTTCAACATCTCTGAAATTGGGATACATCTTGTAATTAATGGCATATCATAGTTTAATAGACATTTTTTTTCATTGGTGGTACATAAAACAATGATACTTCTTGTGATTGATAATGAATTAGATTTGATGAAAGCAGTAATATATGTCACTAAACAGTTTATTAGTCATTCAAATTAACTCAAGTAATTCAGTGTAAAATGTAAAGAAGCATAAAGTTATTCAGCAAATCCTCTGGCAATAAAATGTGACTGTTATTTTGCTCTAACTTGGTTTTAGGAGAGTGGGAGAGAGAATAGTGCACCTTTGTTGCACAGCAAATCTCAAATATGACCCAAAAGGGATAGTTTGGGGTCAGACTATAAAGCTTCTGAAAGCTTGGACAGTTTAATAGTTCACCAGCAGATAGTTCCAGCACCAGTTTTTCCTTTCGTGTGCATGATAAACTGAATTACTCTTCTCTGTTATTCTCTTCCCCTCCCTGTAGGAAGATCGTACATCCCTGGCCACTGCCCCATAACTTGCAGCTCCTCCCTGCAGGAGACAGACGCCTCCCTGCCCTGTTGGAAGAACTTAGCTCAGCTTAGAGATTCACCTGGCCAGTGGTATAAGAGTAGATGTGCACCATACCTAAGCCGAAGCTGTGACAATTGGCTTCCATCAGCTCTCTTGTCCTTTTCTTTCTGCTGTGAGATGTCCCAATAGGTGCAGTTCCTTTCTCAGCAGAGAATTACTTTCCGCAGGGTCAATTCTGTCTTCTCTGTCTTCTCTTCCATAGTCCTCTTTTGGCTGTAGTGTGAGCTCTATCTCTGCAGTCATGCTTTGCGCTGTTTCCAGTGGTTGGTTCTATTTCCATTGCCATCTCATTGCATTGTGCCTCTTAGGTATGGTGCTATTTTGTTTCAGGGAGGTAATAGTTTCTTTTTTCCTCCTCTGAGGAAAGCCTGTCGTTCTTCAGGTCACTCTTTTATTTAGAAGCCTATTCTTTTTCTTGTCTGAGAACAGTCTTTCCTTTTTTTTTTTTTTTCTTTTTGATACTTTCACTCCTACTTAAAACATGAGAGAGCCAATGTTGGTTTACACAATGACCTGTGAGTTTTCCTTCAGCCTTGTTTGCACCCTGTCATGAGGGCAGAGCCTTTCCTTGGCCTGCAGCCTCGGATCAATGGTTGAGCTCTGAATCTACAGCTCTGAACATAATTCCTGTGTCTGATCTGCTTTCACCTACAAGTGCTCTACTGGCTGATATGGGACCATCACCTCCTCCCCTATGCTCTGGTCAACCCAAACCACAAAATAAACATGACTTGCAACCTGCATAGTGACCCAAGGCCCTCAGCTCCTAGGTTTCATACCATCTATCACTCTCTAAAAGTATCTTATCTATTGGTTACTTTCATACTTTCTTTCTATCCTCCACTTAAAATGTAAATTCCTTGAGGGCAGGGGCTTTGACTACTTTGTTGGCTGCCTTTATATCCTCAACTTTGAAAAGTAACCTGTGTACACTAGGACTCACTTGAGAAGCCTGCCTCTCTGGGGATATCAGTTGTCTCTCCCTGTCCCTCTTCCTGCCTGTGTGGGAGTGACACTGAGAGAGGCTGTTGGACAACACTATTTCTCCCCCAAAGCAGCAGCAGCAGCAGCAATCACTCTGGCAGACCCAAGCACTGCATGACACTGATTGCTCTAAGTGAGAGGAACCCTGCCAAAACTGTAAAACAAAGTAACATTTGAGACATATTTTGAATATCATATATCACTCTTTTCAAGTATACATTTCAATGATTTTTAGTACGTTTACGTTTACCAAGTTGCACAACTATCTCCATAAATCAGTTGTAGAACATTTTACCACTCTAGTTGGATTGCTCATGCACATTTACTGCTAATTCTTCTTCTATCTTCCCCCCACCCTTCCCACCCTGTCATCCAGCTCCCCCTGGGCCCTGGGCAACCAATTAGCTACTTTCTATCTCTGTGGCTCTACCTTTTCTGGATATTTCCTATAAATGGTGGCATACAATATGTGTTCTCTCGTGTCTATATTCTTTCATTGAGCACACCATTTCGTTCCTTCTTGTTGTTGAATAGTATCCCATTGTACAGATGCATCACATTATGTCTATCCATTTGCCCAAACTTTTTGAAGTTGAATTTGTAATTCAGTACAGCTTCAAATTATGTTACAGCAGAACATTAGCTCCTATAAACACCGGGGACATCCTCTGTTTTTGTCCCTAAAAATTTCAGGAAATCACTGGCGCATTGTGGAGGGCTTCAAATCAACCACAATCTCGTCTCTTCCCAACCTTTGCACCAGTTTGTTCCCTGTGTTCTCAGGAAGGTCTTAAGAATCCGGGCCATAATTTTTGACCTTCATTTTTCTCTTGCAGTTTATGAAATCATTATTTTGGCTATGGCTGTGTCCATCCTCCAAATCAATCAATCAATGAATGATGGAAACAGTGCACATTGACTTAGGGTGGAATGAAAATACAGGAGAGGCTTAGAGACTTAACACTCTGAAGTTCTCCATTTTACAGATAAGAAAACTGAGTTTCCCAAAGGTCAGGTCTTGCTCAGTCGCACTGCTAAGGCGCTAAGGTTCCGGAGCAGGGAACTGTGCCCCAGTGCGCATGCTCTGTCTGCTACCACACCCCGTGAGCCGGGCTGCTGTCACATGGAAAGTGTCTTTCAAAGAATTACCCCGTCTACAAACGAGGAGAATGCTCTGGCTTTGTGACCACTTCTCTTCCATCTAAAGCAGTACCTGCTTATATTTTCAGACTCTTGAATCATACATAAATAAATAAACAGTATTTTTTTAAGGTCATGGTCTTTGTCGTTCAGATAATAGAGTTTTTCTGGTTTCCTTAAGAATGGGGAGCTGGAGAGAGGCAGGTTTGGGGTGGAGGACGCATGCCAGAGTCTTGTGGTGGTTCTGTTACCTTCTGGAAGCCCTTCCAGGGCCATTTGCCAGTGACCCTTCATTAGACGTCATTGTGGGTGGGGACCTAGCAGCCTGCAGGGCCTGTCCTTTACTGTCCTGAAGACATCATCCATTTCCTGGAAATGAGCTACACACACCCAGGAGTGATCACTCGGGGGCTCAGTCCAGCCCGGTTCCAGGAGCTGAAGAACGATTCTCTTTTACAAATCAATTAAGATTTATTGCCAGTGACTTGAAGAGGGAGTCAGATTTATTCTCCACGGGGACTCGTAGAGACCAGTGAGAGCCTAGTTTGTGTCAACAGGCTTTAGTCAACGTCCTAATGAAGTTTACACACGAAGACTTTCATTATTTGGGCTTAAGAGCTTCTCATTATTACCGGTCCGTGGCAGAAGAAATAAAAAAATAAATAAAAAATAAAACAACTGTACATTAAGGAGCTGATACGAAAATAGATGAAGTTTGCATTCTATTGAGCAAGACTAGTTTTGTTATTAATTTTATGCATTATTTACAGTGATAGTTAAACATATTGATCTTAGCAAAGCAGGAAGTGATGTTACACTAACAACTAGATTTGACTAAGAAAAAGGTAATAATTATCAATTAGCAGAAATTACTGCTAATAAGGGTGGAGGAAGTGCAGAAAATTTCTGATTAGGAAGAACTGACACTTTCATAGTGTTGTGTAAATTGCCAGGATTTTAAAAATGCATCTGCCTTGTATGATATTTAAAAAGAAAAAAAAAAGTGTCAGGCACATAATTATTAGATACATCCAAGATACAAACCTTTTTGTTGTTCTTTTAATCATTTGGAAGAAGAGGAGTCATTGCTTAGAAGATTTTTGCCCTTTTCTGTGGATAACAAGTAAAATTAACTAACAGCTCAATTATTCTGTTAATGAGGCAATTCCCTCCCCACTTGCATAAATTCAATTTATTTTTCTTTCCAATGTCCTTTCTGGTACTATCAATCAACTACCCTTCCAGAGGGAAAAAAATTGCACATGAAAAGTAGGGGAGGTGGGGAGGGGCGTGAGGGCAAGATTGGGGCTGATCACACATTGTAATGTGGAAGCAGAAATAAACTTATAAACCATTTACAAAGGGGGAAACTGAGGCCCCAGAAGGTTGCCCAGCTATCCTGTGAAAGCAAGCTTGAAGTCCAATTTTCCCTGCATTCGAACTCATGCTGTTATTCAACCTTGAAAGTGTCTGGTGAAGCACATTCTTTGTAGACTCTTGTTTTCCGCAAATGTTTGGCTGTTTTTTGGTCTTCCCACTCTATTAAGCAATCCGTGCTTTACAGCTGCACAAGGCAAAAAGTACAAGTGGGATGATTCCAGGCAAAAGCAAAGAAAGTGATTAGTTAATGAGGGCAGCCTCATTCCGATACAAAAACATTTTCCTTTCAGACTTTTGAAATACCGGCAATCAGTCAAGAGCAGCTCTTGTGTCTCGGGCATCCGAAGAAGTTCAAGGTCCACAGGTCGGGAGCTGAGCCTACTAATTAATGTCCATTTAGGCTTCAAAGTGTGATAGTTTAAGTCCATTGCTGGCATCTAAGTTAGAACCCAGATAAAATTTGTCTGCAACTCACTCATCTCCTATAGCCTTGATCTCAGATGTCCTTCCCAATTTTCTAAGCACATCCCCCACCCAAAATCATGCCAAACGCTTGTGTCCTCAGAATTCGATTGCGTTTCCACATTTTCTATTACTTACCACTGGCGATGGCACCACCCGCACTGCGACTCACCAAATAAACACTGAGCATCTCTGTTGGCAAGTCCCTTGCCCTGCCGGATAACCCAGTCGACTGGATCCTGCCCTCTCAGCATCTTGTTAGCTCTTGTTCTCCAAACTCAGCCACTTCTGTTGGGATCCACCCTCAGGTCTTCAGACACTGCCAGGTGTCTGCAAGGTTCCCCCCGCCAGGCGGCCAGGCTCCCCGCCTGCACGCTCTCATGGCTCCAGTCCGTCCGCGGCTCTGCTGCCAGGGTGATCTGTTTCTTAAGCCACATTGTGTGAGTTGGTTTTTCTTTCAAATCACACAAGTGAATAATAGACACATTCTCATTGTAACATATCTAAAAATAAATAATAGAAAGCCAATTATAAGAGCTCCCTCTTCCCCCAAACAAATATAGCACCATTAAACACAAGCCTGCCCCTCCCGCAAGGCTCCCAGGCCATTGTCTATTCATTGAGAGGTCTTTGTATGCAGAGCATTCTTTGCTTGTTTGTGTACATGAATGGGGACATTCATCTATTTCTGTGCCTTATTCTTTTCATTTAGCAATGACAAAATTCTAAATCAGATCATATAGCTGCCATAAATTATTTTTAGGGCCTTTTCAGTAGTCCAGAGTTTGGGATGTAGGTTACTCTTATTTATTTATGTATGTATGTACGCATGTACGTACTCATTTGTTTATTTTCATCTGTTGGAGGACATCCAGGATTAGCTTTGGTGCTGGTGTTGCTATTACAAGTCACGATGCAAGAGGGGCACATCCTGGTGCTGACATATGGTTGGGCTAAGCAGCATGCACCTTTAAAATGTTTTGAAAGTTAACTGCCAAAACTGCTCACTGAAAAGACTGTACCAATTTATAAAATGCTCTGAGTAGCTGTCTGGGAAAGTGTAAGCTTTCCTCTACTCCCTTAAGTTTAGGATTGTTATCAATCTTTTTAAGAAAAACATTATGATGATTGAACAAGGCCATCATATTGCTTTGATTTGCATTTCTCTGACTACAAGTGGCTATTAACAGTTCTCCTCTTGCAAATTAATATTTCATCCTATGAACTGGCTACTTTTCAATTGAGCTGCATTTTAAAAATAATATTAATATTTTTGTGTAAAAATGGCAAATATGCTCTCTCAGTCTGTTGTCTATTAACTTTTTATATAGAATCTTCTAAAAGAGAAAAGATTTATATTTTTACATATTCATATACACAAGTCTTTTCCTTCTGGTTTCTAGTTCTAGAAACCAGACTTCTAGTGTTCTAGTGTCTAGACTTGATAAATTCAAGTTCTTATGTTTGGAAGACTTGAGAAATTCCAGAATTTCATCTATTTATGTGCATTCAGATATATAACATACATATTAATGTATGTGTATACAAACACTTTGCTATCTGCAGTAATTTTTATATCTGTGACTAAACATTTAAAAAAAATTTTAATCTCTCCCTTCTAAGTTTAAAATACGTTATTGCTGTTGTCTTCTACCTTCTTCCTCTTCAGAATAAAGTTTAAGCTCCAGTGTTTTATTTCCCTCTGGGACCTGTCCCACCTCATTCCTGCCTGCTCTGCCTCCAGCCGGCTCTCATGGAGAAAAGGCTTCATTTTGGACCTCAAGGGCACAACTCTCTGGTGCCCCTGGGCCCTTTCTCATGCCACCTGCTCTACTGCTGGTCTTCTCGGCACGCCTATGTGTAATCGGCCAGGAGGAATGTCCGTGTCTTGAAAGATCAGAGAAAGAATGGCAGAGTGAGGATAGAGTGAAGGAAGGGGAACACACGCCAAGTGTTGACGGTTTAGCAGGAAATCTTTCAAAAATCCTTCTTAGTTGTGGTGGGAAAAGACAGGGACCAGGTGTCCAGTATGGTGGATTACAGTGGGCTGGGCTTTTCTGCACTGACTGTTCATACTTTCGGAGTTCTTTATTTCCTGATAGAGAGGTTTCCAGTATTCTCTAAGTTTTTGTTGGCAAATCTACCCAGAGGAAACTTTCTTAACCAGCTGAAGGCAAACACACAGACATTGGAAAGGTGGACGGTGATTTCTTCATGGTTGAAGGTATGTGCTTCATGGCACCTCCTCAACCCTGCCTAAAGCCCTTCTGCAAGCTCTACAATCTCTGGTATAAACTGAACAATTTATTGTAGGTTCCTAGGTCTTCTTTCCTGACCCTCAGCATCTTGTCTCTCCTCTCCTTCCTAAAACCGTTGGCCTGTATGGGTCCTCTGTGAAGTTCTCTGCAGGGATCATTCTGTTTCACTACCTTAAGCAGATGGTCAGACTGCATGCTCAGCCACGAGTGATCATGAATCTGCTCTTAGGTGGACACCCTTGTGCTGACCACCCACGTATCCACCATACAGCAACTTCCATGCTCTCCCTAAATCTAGCTCTCCATTTCCTTATCCCTAACCCTAACTCGAACCTTCAGTCTATCCACCCTTAATCCTAAACTTAACCTTATTTTGCATTCTTAACCCTAAACTTAACCTTAGCCAATCCATCCATAAACCTAAACCTAATCTTGCTCATTTTAAACCTTAAACCTAACTTCACTTCTTCTATCTCTACAATAAATCTTACCTCACACTACCCATTCCTAACCTTAATTGTAGCTTTCACCATACAGGGTGAAAGATGGACAAATGGATCTATGGACAAATGAATGGGTGAGTGAGTGGATGGATGGATGGATGGATGGAGATGGATGATGGATGGATGAAAAGATAGATGAATGGATGGATGGGTGGATAAATGAATGGCAGGGGGAATGGATGGATGGTGGGTGGATGAAGGACAGATAGTGGAGTGCATGTCTGTGTGCAGGGGTGTGGGTGCATGATGATCATGACTGTGATGGTGACAATGAAATGACTTGTCGGGTGTAGGGAGACCTGTAAGGAATGTGTCATGTGAGAAGCCTGCCCTAGGGCAGTGGTAGAAGAAAAGATGATGCAAAAATAAGTTAAAGGATGATTTTTTTTTTAGGAATCAGTGACGTCATCAGCAAGGAAATAGGAGCTGTTGACAAAAACAAATGAGGCAGATCAATGAGTATCAGAGCCCATGTCTCTTTGTGATGCACAGAAGCTAAAATCCCTCCTTAGCACCTGCTGCATATCTCACGCAGAGGAGGGTACCGGGACTGTGAATGTAGCTGGTGGCACGCGGCTGGCTTCAGGGTGATGACACTGTAGCTATTAGTCTAAAGAGAACTGAGGACAGAGTGCTCTAGAAAGATGCTGTTTTTTTCTGTAACTCATTACTCCAGTAACTCAAAGCCATCTCTGTGCAGCAGAATCACCCGGGGGAATTAACAAACACACACACACGCAAAATATCCAAGTTCTTTTCAATTGATCTGCAGTGGTCACAGGCATTGCCTAGGCGATTCTGATGTGAATCTAAAGCTGGGAACTACTTCATAAACACATTAATTAATAAAATTCAACAAGGAAAACTCTTACTCATCTTTCCAAACGGGTGTCACCTATTCGGTAAACCTTTCTTTGCTTACAGAACCATCCAACTCTCCTCTTCCCAACTCCCATGGGGCTTTGCTCCTAGCTTTATAGAGCCAGGTCTTGCACCATGAATTTAGCTGTGCCAAGGGTCAGTCTCACTGCAGCCACAGCCAGGAGTCAGCAGGCCGCGGAGGACAGAAACTCCAGGACACGGAGCATCTCAGGGGACCCAGCCACAAGAAAAAACACAGGGTGCTCTAGGAAACGGGAAGGCATACCTTTTCCCGGAGGTACAGGCCATCTCTTCCCTTTGAGCAGCTGCCATGTTCTCTCTGCAGGTTTCCCTGGGCACATGGTAATGAGGTGGCTAAACAAACAAACAAACAAACAAACGAACAAACAAAGAAATGAACAGTGACTTCATCTCCCATTCAGTGCGGGGCCAATCTTGGAACAGGTATCCATTCATGATCCAACTGGCAGAGGCCAGGGAGATAAAATCCAGCACTGCTAGATCCTCTGTTCCCTAGGGGGTCGTGATGGGCAGGCCTCCAAAGGAGGGCTTATGGCCAGGAAGGGACCCGGGCTACATCCCATCCACCTCCTACTCAACCCAGTGTCTAGCCCAGGGCCTGGCAAACAACAGGTGCTCAGGAAAGACTTGTTTTAAATCAAAACCTAGAAAATATGAGAGTCTAGAGCCTGGCTAATGATGGAGAATAATTTTCTCCCAGGTTCCAGAGGCCACAGCGTTCTGTCTTAGAAATGGATTGAGGAGATTTCACAGATTTGAGTCCCCCTGATTGGGTGTGTGTGGAAGATGTTGAGGGGTTTCCCCTTTCCTAAATGTCACATCTGCCTCCTATATGCTCTGTACCCCATTGAAGAGGTCTAGCCATCTGTGCTGCCTGACAGTTTCTGAATGGGTGCTGTAGGGGATTGAATGATGATCCCACAAAAGAACTTGAAATTCGTGAATGTGACCTACCGTGTTTCCCCAAAAATAAGACCTACCCATAAAATAAGCCCTAGCAGGATTTCTAAGCATTTGTGCAATAGAAGCCCTACCCCGAAAATAAGACCTAGTGATGGGCATGGCTGCACAGCGTATCTGCACAACCCATGCATTTCATCACAGAACAGTAAAGAAGATGAGCAGCCCTTCTCATCCACCCCATGAGAGCTCTATTACTCGACATGAGAGACTGGGGCCAAGGGTTCTAAAGGAAATAGAGTCACAAGAAATTCAGGATGGAATTCAGGGTTTGGAGAGTTATGATGATGTTCCAGAAGAAGATGACTTAAATATATTTGAATAAACATAGATCGTTGTACCGTACTTAAAAAAAATAACACATCCCCTGAAAATAAGCCTTAGGGTGTCTTCTTGAGGAAAAATAAATATAAGACCCTGTCTTATTCTCGGGGAAACATGGTAGTCTGGAAACAGGGTTTTGCAGATATAATTAAGAATTTGAGATGCAATCATCCTGGATGCAGAGTGGACTCTAAATGCAATAGCAGTTGTACTTTCAAGAGGAAGGTAGCGGGATATTTGAGGCAGACAGAAACAGGAAGGCCATGTGAAGGCAGAGGCACAAATTGGAGTGATGCGTCCAGAAGCCGACAAGTGTCGGAGACACAAGAATCTGGAATAGGCAAGGAGAAATTCTCTTCTACAGCCTTTGGAGAGAGTGTGGCCCAGTTGCCAAAACCTTGATTTTGGACTTTTGGCCTCCAAAGCTTTTAGAGAGTGAATTTCTGTTGTTTTAAGCCACCTAGTTTGTGATAATTTGCTACAACAACCTTAGAAAACGAATACTGGTACCCGGAAGAGAGAAGCCTCATTTTTCTAGGAACACAGGGAGCTTATTTTTCATCTCCGTTGAGTTTCAATTTACTGATAAGGGCTTGTCCCGGACAAAGTCAGTACAAGCAGGGTTTTTCCTTAAATGTGTGATTCAGACCAAGTTATTTTAGGAGAACAAAGGATGGCGGAACAATTGAGTGCTGTGTTTTGACCTTTGACAAGCCATAAGATGTGTGAGGTGTCTTTCACATACTGACTCCTTCACGTTTCAAAACCTCCCACTAAACAGAGCGGCCCCATGCGTGAGGCGCAGGGACTTGGGGCTACTCATCTCACTCTGCAAGATCTTCCTGTTTTGTTTTTTAAGAGTTACAGATTTGTTAATCAGGTTCCCAAAGGTAGGTATTTTTTTACACATAGTTCCATCTACTCTGTGTCCTTTTAGACAAACAAAATCCGGACTATTTTAGTAGAACATTCATAAGTACATAAAAGGACTATTATTCTTCACAGGCAATCACCTTTTCTGCACTAAAATACTCCGGTCACCGCTCCTGGTGGTGTGTACACGTATATTTATCTCGCTCCTTCTTTTCTGCTGTGAGGAAGCAGCGTAACCTCAGCTTCGATCCAAAGAAAAACTACTGTGTCCCCGAGTCTGTGTTCAGGCCACTGCATCTAGCCTGGGCGTCCCACCTCACCCCCATGAGTTTTGTTTATGTGTAAACCTCTTCTCCCTCTTCCCCTGCATTGTCTTTAGGGGAAATAAATGGGATAAAATCACTTTTCACACTTAGCATAATTATCGTCATTGTTCACCCTGGTAATAATTGCTCTGTGGCTACACCGGCTGGGCTCAGGATGACCAGAAACAGCTGCTCTCTTATCGACACCTTGGTGCAGCAAATAAAGTGAGGACAAGGTAACTGGGTTAGATTTTACACGGTGCTCTCCACTACCCGTCTCCGGCCCCCAGCCCCAGTGCGTGTTACTCTTTGAGGACTGATGAGGTGCAGGCCACGAGAAGAGAGTTTGCCTGCCCTAAATGCGATGGGAACAGCCTCGCTGTTCAGGAAGAGTGGTTTGGATCGCCCGTGAGCATGGAGGCTGTGTGGTCATTAGGCCTTTTCTCCAGATATCCCAATCCTTCCCTTGTGGGCACATGAAGCCTTGTAGTGTCCAGTGAATCTGGGCAGATGTTTGGGGCATCACTTCCAAGCTATCCAGGTAAGATGCTTCACAGTTCTCTTTTCCCTTGAGGCTGGTACCTGGAAATGCTCGAAAGAGTGGTGAGTTCAGTTCATCTGGACTGGTGGTGAGGACCACTCCACCTCAAAAAAATCCCCAGTGATGCGGGGTGAACATGTAGCAGAGGCATAAACACATCTCTGTTGCGTTAAGTCCCTGAGCCGTGGGGGCTGTTTGTCTCTGCAGCACAGCCCAGCTTCTCCGGGGTCCAGGGCAGAGCACTGCAAAAGCAGTGAGGAGACAAACGGCCAGTGTTCTAGATGGGGCTCCACCTTTCCGTGACCATGAAACCACAAGCCAGCCAGGGTGTCTGGCCTCAGCATCCTCATCACTAAGGTGGAGATAACAAACTCTGATCTCTTGCAAACTTTAGACGAAATAGTAAATGTTAAATACCTTTAAGTAAAATGCAGATTCTAAATGGGTTAGCAATCTAATGATTTTGTAAATATTCTTTTACCATATATATTAGCTTATCATCTCTCTCTTACTAATTCTCTTTGCAATTATAAAATATTTCTGAAGATATAAAAAGGATAAACAATAACATAGAAAGGCAGACTGCACCAAAGTATTAATGTGAAAATTACTTTTTAGCTTTTCTTAAAGAATAACAGTCAGCAAAAGTCATTAACGTTCTCCCTTCCTGCCCAACAGATAGAATAGAAAGATTTTTAAAATGCTATTTTTAAATCTTATCAAAGCAATCTATGCACATGGTTTAATGTGTCAAATTGTGTATAACCCCCACTTTAATCCTACCCATTTCCAAATCCAACTCCTCAGAACTCACCACTTGTATCTCATTTGCCTCTCTATTTCTTCATACTTTTAAATGGTATGCTCACGCTGCCATTTCTTGATTTACCCTTTTTAAGTATTATTTACCAGCTGTCTTCTTTAGCAAGAGCCATGCGAAAGGGCCGGGGTTTTTCTGGGAGTGTGCAGGAACCCCTGGGAACTGGTCGACTCATGGGTTCCTCGTGCACCCCACAGGCAGGGGCAGCCCTGGGCTGGGAGGGGCTCGGGGACACAGCGAGCCACAGGCACAAGTGCTAGGGCAGGGCCCCAGCTCCGCAGGAGGGCGGTGGGAGAGGAGATACGACAGACAGGCTAGCTTTGCCCCTGGATAGCAAGCACGGCATGGATCTGACGTAGGAAGACACGGTAAAGCCATCTTCAAGGGATGCTTAACCTTCTCTGCCCCTACTCTGTGCTTCTCTCCGCCCTCTTCGTAAACCTACTGAACCTGCCTCTGAGCCATGGGAGAGAGACTGCCACCGTGGCAGACACGGTCTACACAGTTACGGTGCATGTCGACAAGGACTGGGTGCAATGCCCAGGGTCGTAAGGAAGAGATCCTTCCATTGGCTGGTGTTCCGTACCGTTAGTTGAGGCTTTGTCCTAGAGGATCCGCCATCTGCATTTCAGGGCTTGTTTTAAGGGACCAAGGATGCCGCCAGCAGGTGGAATCTGTTTTGCTGTCATCCCATAATTTCGTTAAAAGCTCCCTTTGGGCCTTTCTGGAGTAAAGCAGATGCACCTGGGGGCTGGGAATGCTCTCTGGTCACAGGTACCCTTGGAAATGAGGAGAAATGAGGAGAAGCAGAAAGGGGGATGAGGAGGATACATTCAGGAAAGAGAGACTGCTCCACAGTTGACTATAAATCCTTTCTTTCATATAACACGCCATATTTATAATCCACTTGAGTGATAGATGTTCCCAGTAAATAACCCACATGATACAGGTGGGAATGTGGTCTTGGAATAGTGGGAAGTGGGTGGAATTAGAGCTCAAACTAGCTTTGTATTCAGGGCCCAGCTCTTCTAATTGCCCGATGAGAAAATGAATGTTAAACAACCTTAACGACATGTAAGCTTTAAACATTATTACGGCTAAGCTGATCTTAGACCTTAGTTATTTGGGATCATGGGCAAACCACTTGCCTTCTTGGAGCCTCAGTTTCCCCAAATATAAAACAGAGGCAATGAAAGCTGCTTGAAAACGTGTGGTGGGCACTCAGGGCAATGCTATCTAACAATACATTGTTTACACGTACCTGTGTTGTCAAAGTGCTTCGTGCATATTAACTCACACTCCACAAGCTCATGAGGTAGGTTCTACCATGACCACATCTCCACCTTACAGGTGAGGAGATCAGCGTCTCTGTGCGATTGGGTGATGTGCCCAAGCTCACTGTGTTTTAGCTCTAGGCAGGGTGATGCAAGAGCCTGACCTTGTAACTGCCTCACCCTCCTAAAGCATGTCATGAGGGTGCACAGGTAATAGATTCTCAGTCAATACTGGTGTCTTGGAGCAACCTTCCTAGGATCTCATGTGAAAAGGTGCAGAAATCCCTAGTCAACTAATCCCCTGGGACTTCTCCCAATCTGTCAACCTCCCATCATCTTTCCTAGCACAGCCTAGATTGTCTCAGAAATATTTTGGCGAGTACCCTGAAATCCCTCATCCTCCCCCTTTCATGTCTATCTGGGTAAAACCAAAATCGCAAATGAGCTCGTCGATTCGCTCTTCAGTATTCAGAAGCAAGTGCTGCAGCAGGAGATTGCCAGCAAGGAAGGACTCTCTAATGTTCATCCTCAAAAGCAGGTTCACAGCCCAGCGCTGTGGCTCACGCCTGTAATCCTAGCACTCTGGAGGCCGAGTCAGGAGGATTACTTGAGGCCTGGAGTTCAAGACCTGCCTAAGCAAGAGTGAGACTCTGTCTCTACAAAAGATAAAAAAGAATTAGTCGGGTGTGGTGGTGCGTGCCTGCAGTCCCAGCTACTCAGGAGGCTGAGGCAGGAGGATCACTAAAGCCCAGGAGTTTGAGGCTACAGTAAGCTGTGATCACACTCTGCACTGTGATCACCACTGCACTCTAGCCTGGGTCACAGAGTAAAACCACCCCCCACCAAAAGAACAAGTTAGGCTCACCACTTCCAGGCAGCCTTCCTGTGTTTCCATGGCCCATCAAGTTCCCATTTTCACAACCGATATTTGAGACCCTTACTACTTTTCTCAAATCTCTACAACCACCCCCACAGCACACAGAGAATGACAAAATCTACTACTTCTTAGGGAAACTTGAAACAATAGGATGAGAACTCCCTCAACTTCCCCTGAATATCATAACTTCGGCTTACCCACATCCTCTCCTTCTGTCCTAGTAGCTTCAAGGAGGCATCCTCCTCCTGATCTGAAGTCATTCCCACCTTCTTGTTCCAAGGCAGACTTCCTTGCTCTCTCAGGAATCTTAAAATCTCAATTATTCCTTGTCTCTCTCCAGCACCTTTCACTAGATCCTTCCATTGATACTAGATCACTTGCTCATGATCTTCCTGTTTTCACAGAGATAAAAAAAAAAAAACCTTATTCTTTTCAAGCCCCTCCAATTTATCTTGAGCCCCACTTTTGCAGACAGCTTCTAGAAAGAGTCTCTTTTACCCTGCAATTCCCAGCATGCACTTTCTCTCCTACTTCCCTCTGCCCTCTGCCCACATCTGTCCTCCACGTGGGCTCTGCCTTTGGTCGTGGGGCGCCCAGTTCTGTCCGTGGTCTTGCCCAAGCTTCCAGGACACAAGACTTTCTCTTCCATCTCCGGGTTCCTTCATCTCAGCCCATCCTCTCCTACTGCTTCTGAATGTTGGGGTTCTTCAAGCCTGGGCCCATATTTCTATTTTGTTCTTCCTCCCCAGGCCAAGCCTTCTATAGCTGTCATTTCTAGGCTAGTGACTCCTAAACTGTTGAGTAGAGCCAACCTTCTCCCTCTGTGGTGTGGACCCATCTATATCTACCCACCTACGCATCGCCTCCACTTTGAATGCTGAAATTTATATGAAATTCAAAAGGTCAAAGACCAAATTCTTGATCTCCACCCCTTCCCTGTCTTCATAAATGACATCACCCTCAAAAAGTGCCACATCTCTGCCTCTTAGGCCTCAACGAGACCCCTCCCAGAGACTCATCCTCTTAATCAAGCCATGATCAACACAGAGTAATGTTACCTTCCAAGGATCCTCTACTCTTTCCACTTCTTCCCACACCTGCCCCTGCCATGTTAGTTCAATGCCATCATCTCTCACCCAGACACCTCAGTGACCTCTGAGGCTGGATTCCAAACCCAATCTAGCCCCCTTTGATCTGGCATTGTCCACACTGCAGTCTGGGTGAGTTTTCAAAACACAAATCTGGTTTAGTTTCTCCCAGGTTAAAACCTCCCAATAGTTTCTCATTTCTCTAGGGATAGTGAGCAAACTCCTCACTCCAGCCCCGCAGGCCTGGCAGGGACAGAGCAGGTGTCTCTACAGCCTCATCACAGCAGCGCTCTTGGTCACTATATTTTGAGCTCTGCCCGTGTCACTGTTTCACCGTCTATCCCTGTGAAACAAACTACTCCAAACTTAGACAAGCCAAACGGCAACCATTTTATCAGATCAGCACTTCTATGGGAGGGAAATTTAGAAGGAGCCCGGTGGGGATGGCTCTCCTCTCCTCTCTTCTCCCCTGTTCCAATGTCTGAGACCAGGTTCTGGGGCTGAGAAAAGCTTGGATTGGAGAACCCGCTCGCCAGACAGAGGCTTCCAGCACAATCCCGGGGGTCCGGGCTGGGCTGGCTGTGGACAGGCTCGACTGGGACTGAGCTGGGGCCCGACAGGGAGGCCAGGGAGCCAGTAGCAGCCTTTCATAAGCAAGTGTTCAACGAGAACCTGCCAGAACCTGCAAGGCCTTGTAGACCTGGCCTCGGAAGCTACAAAGCATTACTTCTGTCACATTTGGTTCACTGAAGCAGTCACAAGAGTCCACGTGGTTTCATAGGACGTAAACTCTTCCCCTTGACAAAGCAGCGTCATGTAATCTGGGATCACATTTTTCAAATGGCTACATGCCCTTCCTCCTTTCCTCGGGAACATGATCAATCTGCCCCCCGCCCCAACAAAAGCTGTACCAAGCTCTGCCCTTTCCCTCCCCACAACGTGGCTCATCCTGCCCGTCCTACGGACCCCAGCACTGTCTGCACTTCTGCAGGGGTCCCCCTGGACTCCAGGCTGACCAGCTCCCCTCTCCCACCTGCACTTCTTCCCGGAACTCGACACGACGTCGTTCTAACTGGAAGTCATTGGCTGATGTCTCTCTCCTCCCATTAGGTAACGAACTCCCCTAAGTCAGAGACCCTCGTGAGTGAGCGGGCAAAGCGATGAAATGGGAGGGGGCGAGAACCGGAGCACGGGCTCTGCAGGTGTGCCACAGGGCTCTCCGTGTCACGGGCTGCTCCCTCCCTGCGCAAAGGAAGACCTTCTGGTTTATGAAGCAGGAAAGGCAAAGCCTGTCTTCAGAGGACTGTGTTGGGAGGTCCTTCAGGAGACAGGCATGAGAAACGCTCTCTTGCCCTATTTTCCTAATCATCCTAAATGGATGAACAAAACACTTCAAGGCCTCCCCCGCCAGCCCCTGGCCTCTGCACAGGGCGGAACACGACCGCGGGGCTGCCAGTCTTGCCCGAGACCATGCGTGTGTAAGCGGGAGGCGCAGGTTGGAGAGCGGCAGCGGGAAACGGGCCTTGCAGTCACACCTGGATTTTCTCCTCTTTTGAGACCTGGGGGCACCTGGATACTCTCCAGAAGGGGAACACCTGGGTCCCCCACGGTCTGGACGGCTGCCACATGCCTTTGCCTCCTGCTAAATGTCGGGCAGAAAAGCCAGCCTGTGAGTGCGAGACACCCGCAGGTCCCAACATCCGAGGCGGGTGGGGGTGGGCTCTTAAATGCATCACGACCCCTTTCTGGAACCACGAGGGACACCATTCCTGCGTCTGGGTGAGCCGACTTTCTTCTCCAAGGACACACACACACAGGAGTGACCCAAAGCCCCGGGTCCCAGTAAGTGGGATTGGATGACTTGCTTAGGGAAATGTTCAGACAACAAAGAATCCTAAAGTGGGAGATAAAAAAAAAGAGGACATTTTTTCCTACTCTTACTTAAGTATTTACCACGTCCAAAAGCACAACACTGAAAGAAGGTAGGAAATGAGTGTAACCATATTTTGGGTACTTTAAAAAATATATATATATTAATGTAAGGTATTAACTCCCTAGAAACCCAGTCCTGTTTTATGTTCACTGTTTAACATTATCTTCTTCCCTTGCATGTTTCTTTTTCTTTTTCTTTTCTTTTTTTTTTTTTTTTTGAGACAGAGTCTCACTCTGTTGCCCGGGCTAGAGTGCCGTGGCGTCAGCCTAGCTCACAGCAACCTCAAACTCCTGGGCTCAAGCAATCCTCCTGCCTCAGCCTCCCGAGTAGCTGGGATGCATGTTTCCTTAGATGAGGTTCATATGGGCTGAGAGCCCCCGAATGACCAAGGAACCCTGGCTGTGTTCTCTGCAGCTGTCACGGTCAGCACCATCCTCATCAATTATGAAAAATAATGATAGTAACAATTCTTTCCATGTTGGACTATTTTGCAAACCACTCTCAGACACGTGACCCACAGTCTGGGACCAGATATTACTGCCATTACGTGGCAGACCAGGACGAGGAGGCTCAGAGAGGATGAATGGCTAGACCATAAGAACACAGTTGACAAGTGACAGAACCAGGCTTGGAGGGTCTTCCTACAGGCCCAGGTGTAATACCCTTTCAACACTGTACCCGTGGGAAGTTTGGCTGAGGTATGTGCTCAGAATCTATTTTACCAGAGAATTGCTTCAGAGAATCTAATTTAAAAATTATTATAAAATTATAAATCCAGTCTGCCTTTCCTGAGAGAAGAGGTGACCTGTTAGTATTTTGAAATGAATTAAATCTCTCTCTTTTGTTTTCTTAAAGTCTACTTTTTATGGTGGAGGACAACAAAAACACAAAACTACCTACATGCACACACTCTTCACGGTCCCTCCACCCGCAGGGATTTGGAGCTGTGCTTCTGCTTTAGCAATCTGGTCACTATCCCTTTAAGTAATAATAAAAACTTTCTCCTCTCTGTTTCCTGGATTCCATCCCCAGCCTCTCAGCAACTACGGAGCTCTGTCTACAATCAGTGCATATTCCGCTCCGTGTAAGAATCACAGATGTTGATAGAAATAGCCATGGGGTGTGCAAAGAACCCATTTCGTGTGTCAGAAGAGTTGTGCCTCTGTTAGATGAAATGTCACAGAAAGGCAGATCTCTCCATGGGAAATGACTTTAAGAAAGCCCTGACCTCGCCAAAGATGACCTTTTTTCCAGCAAGAAACATTAAAATTACAACCATATTCATGTTTCAGTTTCAAAAACAATATGTATTTCTCCTCCGCCACACTGCTTTGACTTGGCAACCTACATATCTTAAATAAAGATATACCGGAGTCCTATTTCTACCCGACAGCGCCGAGTTGATTTATTTCTGTCTGAACACATCCGCGGAATGAAGCTGCTCTTTTTAATTCCTCAAGAGGCCCATTGGAGGTCCATTTTATTGCTATTTTAGCTGAATGTTTTACTACTATATCTGTACTTAATATTTCCAGTGTGGCCTCATTTTTGGAATTTTTTTCCCCCAAATCCCACGGGCATCCTTGTGTTAAGGAAAATATATGTCTTATCAATGTGTTAATCAAACTGAAAATTCCGAGGCCCTTAAAATGCAGCTATGGGGAAACGTCCACATCCCATAGTGTTTGGATCTTCAAGTGCCAAAGTGCAAAGCAACAGATCGGGGGAGAAATTTCTTTTACAGCAGGGTCAGGAGAAACAACCGTGGCTCAAAATCTGCACTGAGAAACGGGCTTTAGAAAGCACTTACTTGATTCTGGTTTATTTGATTTTGTTTGTTGATTTTTCATCTATCTACTTTCCAATGCCTTGTCTTGCAAATTAAATCCATTTTTGGGGGGTGGTCAGTACTAATTCTGTGGAATGTGGAAAGTCTCTTCCCCCAACACCTCACTGCCAAAGTAAGACAAAGATTTCAAAGCACCTGCCATTGTCAGAAAGGGAGAAAGGCTTTGGAGCTCCCCAAGCTTTGTCTGTGTTTTCCCCACTAAAGGTGTTTAAGGTAATGCGACTCAAGTGCTCCAAGGCCCCTACAGGAGTGGGGAATAGCCAGAGTTAGAATCCTCTCCTAAAGGCGGCACTGATGAGAGCTACAGCCTACACACTGGGGCTCAGACATGGCCAAACGCAGATGCCAGCGGCACGCGATGAGGTGTGTTGGACAAGTCGCATTGCTGCATTTTAGCTGGCTCCCTGGTCAGCTCCCTCCAGTCCTCACCTTTTACTGAGACGAGTCGGACCCATATCATGCACCTGTTGTGAATAACGAATGAAATGATGTGAGAGAAGCAGCTGGTTTAATGCAGATGTGCAGATTTTTTCAGTTTTTACTTCTAAATGTTTTTTCTACCTGCCTGAAGCATACCTTTGATGGATTCCTTTAGAATAGTCTGTTGGTCATAATTTCCTCAGTTTTGAGCTATTAGAAAATATCTTTACAAGTTTCTTTAAATGATAGTTTTATTGAATACGCAGTTCTTGCTTGCAAATTACTATCTTGCAAAAACACGGAAGAGACTACTCCATTGTGGTCTGGCTTCTTCTATTTCTATGGAGAAGTCTGTGGTCAGCTCGGTGAGGTTTTTCGCTCTGGCTACTTTTAGGATCCATCAGTTTTATAACAAGACGTCCAAGTGCAAAGTTATTTATTTGTTTTGTTTTTGGCTTGATAGCCATGGTGCTTTTTTATTTTCTGTATTCTGTATTTCTATAGTTTATATTCTATAATATAGAAATATAGAATATTTCTGCTTTCCATATTTTCTATTTCCTTGGCTCTCTTTCAAATACTCTATGTATTTCTTCTGATTTACCTCTATAATCACCAATTTTCAGTTTATTTGTGTCTTATTTAATGTTTAATCCTTCATTAGGTTTTGAATATCAATAATTTTATTTATTTGTTCATTTGTTATTTTATTTATTTATTTAGAGATGGGGTCTCACTCTGTCTCTCAGGCTGGAGTGTAGTGGTGTAATCATAGCACACTGCAGCCTCAAATTCCTGAGCTCAAATGGTCCTCCTGCCTCAGCCTCCCAAGTAGCTAGGGCTATAGGTGTGCATGTGCACCCAGCTAATTTGTGTTGGTTTTTTTTTTTTTTTTTTTTTTAGAGAGAGGGCCTTGCTATGTTTTCCAGGGTAGTCTCAAACTCCTGGCCTTAAGTGATCCTCCCACCTCAGCCTCCAAAAGCACTGGGATTACAGGCATGAACCACCATGCCCTGATAATCATTTAATTTCTCAAAGGCTATATGGTTCTTCTTATAAATCGACTTGGCATGTTTGATAGACTTTAATTCTTTTCTAATTTTTGGATTCCATCTTTTATTTCTTTAAATATTTCACATATACTTATTTTATATCCATAACTCTGTATGTGTATGTGTTTGTGTGTGAACATACATGCGTATATAGGGACTACATTTGGCGTATGATCTCCAGAGAGGATTTTCATCTCCTTTTGCTGAGTGCCAGAGGATACTATACACCTGGTACTGTTTGTGGCCCCTTGTCAGGTTCCTGATCTAATCGTAGGCTTCAGGTTGAGCCTCTCCACCTTGCCAGGGTCCTGGGTTTGGCTTCCCTAACAGACTTGCTTATTGCTGAAGTTCCTTCTTCTAGTCTCAGCTCAGTTATTTTGTTTATATGCTTGTTTCTTTGTTTTTATTTCTTGGAGATGTCCCTTATATTCTATTAGTCCCAGAAAAACATTAAAATTATTTTTATTTGGGTTTGTGTTGTTAATTTCTAATTAACTCAAGGTCTGGTTGTATTTCTTCTGGTCACCTTGCCTGCATGCCACAGAAGCCCATTTGCTGGAATTAGGTTTTGGAGGATGTGGTCGATTCCATCATTCAGTGTGCCCTGAACCTCCACATAATGATAAAAAAGTAGCGATAATAACAACTGTGTACTGAGAACTTACAAGGCTCCAGAGACCATGCTAACCATTTAACAAATGATATCTCTAGTCCTCTCACCATGATGAAGAAACTGCATTTCTGAGAGTAAAAGTGAGTGGTGTTCACTTATCATAAAATGAGTTGATAATGGAGCTGGGATTGGAAGGGGGCTGGTATAATATTCTGCACATTTACTACTATGCCATGATATATCTCAATTTTAAAAATATAAAATTATATCAACTCTTCATGAAAAATTATTTTACAAATATAGTCAGAAAATATATTAATTTACCCCAAGAGGCTGGCCTGATTTCTCTTTTCTGACAATAAATATATTTTAATATTTTATGACCGATCATGCCTCCACTTCACTGGGGACACCAGAAGACTCCAGAACAAATTGGAAGGTCAATGTAGTCAAGTATGGCTCCCATCATTATTTATATCCCCTACCCCACGTCATAGCATTCTAGTTTTAGGCTGACGTTATTGTATATCCATTGCATTATTTTGTATTACAACCATTTAAATGTAAATAATTAGAGAAAAAAATTGAACATCATAGATACATGATTCCCTTATAGAAAAGGTTTAATTACACAGATTTTGTTTTTAAAGCACATATAATATTCTAGCAGGTCAAATGTCCACATCATGTAATATTTTAGTTTAATTTCTGGAGGGTGAATCCCCTTCTAGCAGAACAGGTGACAATGACACAAAAAATAATGGCAGTAAATACAATTTTGATATTGTTAGAAACCTTACGAAAGGTTTTCTTCCAGTTTGTTCTTCACTCTCAGCAATCCTTCCTGGCTCCATTTGGCTCTATACATCGTAATGAAAAGGAAGCAGACAAACTGAGGCCTTGTGGCTTGCCAATGCAACAGGAATAATGACTTTCTTTACTATGAAGATTTGGCTCCTGTGAATATGGAAGCCCAGCAGTCCCAGGACCTGCTGTCTGTAAGCTGGAGACCCAGGAAAGCCGGTGACATAGCTCTGAGATGGGAGAGCTAATGGTGAAATCCTACTCAGAGGCAGGAGAACAATGTCCCAGCTCAAGCTGTCAGGCAGAGAGAGCTAGTTTCCCCCTTCTCTGCCTTTTTGTTCTGTTTGGGCCTCCAGTAGATCGAACCACACTTACCCACATTGGAGAGGCCAGTCTGCTTTACTGAGTCTGTTGATTCAAATGCTAATCTCAGCTGCAAGCACCCTCACAGATGCACCCAGAACTAATGTTTAATCTGGGCACCCTAAGGCCCAGGCAAGTTGACAGGTAACTCTTCTTTTTCCCTTTTCTTCCTGTATCGTTAAAATGAATACTGGTCATTTCCTCTTTCCTAACTTTCTGGGAAGTGGGGGAAATGTCCTTATATCTGTTTTACTTCTTGATATCACTACTCTAAATTTTTGTCCCATTAAGAGATAATTATCTATTGTTCTTCCCTTTGAAATTCAATGTTTTGTAATTGTCTTTCTATGTGGTCCTGGGTGGGGTCTCTGAGTGCCACTGAGAGCATCTAGGTACTGCCTTGAGTGGCCTCCGCATCCATCAGGTCACCCTTCATTTAAATGTCAAATGCTAATGACAAAGGTCTCTTAATCTGCCCCCACCTCAAGAAATCTGCTCATTCTCCATTAAAATGGGCCCTCTGCTCTTGGAAGAGCCCTCTGTTTCCCTGTAAGGTTTGCTCTAGTCAAATAAATTGACATCTCTTCTTTGCAAAATACTGGACTAGGCATGATGTTCTTATTCCAACCAGTGAAGTCAAGCTCTGCTAAACATGTGTTTATTAAAATGTATTTACCTTTTAGAATTTCTTACTTTTATAAGATATAAATACTGACTCTAAGTTCAGACAGAATATTGGATAATTCAGGGTAAAGGTGGTCAGATATTACTTGGGAATCTGGACAAGTACCTACAAGAGTAGATTATTCAGTATTTTCCTTTTACACTGGGGAAAATTGAGTATCAGAGATATCAAGTCACTTGCTCAAGAAAACACAGGTAATTTTGACAGGAGTATTCAAGTGTTAGTTGTTTTGTACTTAAGTTTTCCAACTAATTAACAGGTTGACATAGTCACAGTAGGTTACAAAGTATAGCAGTGTAGTTATAATGTTTTTATAAATATCATTCTATGTTGACTATTTCAAAGGGAAACAGACCTTGAAACCATGACTTTCATATATCCAAAAATCATCACATTTTGGAACACTCCGGAGACTTACGGCAGAATAGAAAGTGGTATTTTAAAAATAATAATGCTTACTACTCTGTCAGGTAGCAGGCTATGTGCTTCTCAGAGTTTTATCTCATTTAATCTCCATAAGAACTTGGTGAGGTGGGTACAGCTACTATTTTACAAATGAGGAAACTGAGGCTTAGAAAGATGAAATAAACTGTTCAGAGTCTCCCAGACTGTAAGGAGCAGAGCAAAGTGTCAGACCTTGGCTTCTCCATCTCTGAACCCCAGCGTCTCACTGTGGGTGATTCTGCACCTCGAGAAATACCGATGAGGTCATGCTCAGGGGCTCAGGACCTGTCAGCCCAGGACCCAGCAGGACCCCTGGAATGGAGAAGGTCAGTAGAGGCTGCCTCAGCCGGAAGGAAGCCCAGGTGGGCAGGTGGAGACCAAGGCGGAGGGAAGTGGGGGTCCTGGGTCCTGCAGGTAGTCAGAGACCAGGACTCAGTAACAGGTACCATTTGGAGTCAGAGAATCTGGAGACAGGGTAGGGGGTGAACAACTCGGAGGCTGAGTATTAAGGCAGACTGGAAGCCAAGCTCAGAATTCCTTTGTAGAAGGCTCAAAACCGTTTTATGAACAAAGCAGAAACCTGAGCACCTGGGTGTTGGGGAGAGGTGAATTGGCAAGGAAAGAGAAGGGCTGACAGCTGGGCAGTCAGGACACCAAACTGAGCGGGCAGGCAGCGTGGTGGAGTGGGAGACCAGTGGGTCAAGAGTACAGCACAGCAGAATTCCGATGCACTTGCTGTGTGACCCTCACCAAGCACTTAACCTCTCTGAGCACCACGTTACTCATTTCTAAAATGAAGAGGACCATAGTTATCTCATGGAGGAATTTCAGGAAATAAATAGCATAATATGCAAAAATACCCAGCATAGGGCTTGTCATGCAGTAGCCTCTCGTTCTGTGAACCCATATTCATTCCTCTGAAACTTCCTATGTGTTCGTTTCCTATGGCTGCCGAAACAAATGTCCACAAACTTAGTCGCTAAAAACAACACAAATGTATTATCTAAAAACTGTGAAGGCCAAAAGTCCAAGTGGGTCTTCCTGAGCTACCCTCGAGGGTTGGTGAGGCTGCACTCCTTCTGGAAGCTCTGGGGGAGGATCTGTTTTCTTGCCTTTTCCAGCTTCCAGAGGCTGCCCCCATTCGTCGGCTTGTGGTCCCTTTCTCCATCTTCCAAGCAAGCAGGGTAATATCTCCAAATCTCTCCTTTTCTGCCTTTATTTTCCCATTTTCTTCCTGACTCTGATCCTCCTGCCTTCCTCCTCTAAGGACCCTTGTGATGACATAGGGCCATCTGGATAATCCAGGGTCATCTCCTATCTCAAGATCCTGAACTTAATCACATCTGCAAAGTCGCTTTTGCATGGTGAGGCTGCATAGCCACAGCTTCCAGGCATAAAGCTGACTCTATACTGCAGGGACCACATGGTCCCAAGACGTGTACGGGGCGGGTCTACAGACAGAGTTCAACTGGAAGGCTCTACAAAGAGGGGTATTGGGTAAGCGGTGATTCTGTCGTCACGCTTCGTGGGCAATCCAGAGCAGCTCTCCCATTCTATAGCAGAGAAGACTGAGACCAGCAAGACAAAATTTCTTGCCCAGGGGTGCAGAGAATGAGTTTGGGGTGACTTCAGATTTTTAACATGAACATGGTAAAGCAGCAGTTCTTACTCTTTATTTCTAAGCAAAGGTCACTTATGGTTACTGAAATAAATTCTCCTGATCTTTATTTATTATTAGGGCCTCAAGCTTCAGTTGTTTGCATCCTTATATCCTGTGTCTGTGTTTATTTGTGTTTAATCTTAGCACTTGTCATTTTCTGAAATTATCTGGTTTTTATTTGTCTTCTTTTTAGTTTTCTGTATGTTTCCAAACACTGCTGGTTCAACAAAAATGTGTTGGATGGATGGATGGACGGATAGGTACTGTTTGTTAAATGTGATGCTAAGCAGTTCATAACCCTTGCATCATGTAATCCTCATGTCTCCGCAAGGTAAGAACTATCATCATTCCCACATTACACGTGAGAAACAGAGGCATTGAGAGCTTGGTCGCATGATGTGACCAAGGTCAAAAGCAAGTGACGACGTTGGAATTAGAAGCCAGGCAGTCCACTCCTGAGCTGTGAAGAACCTCACCCCCCGCAAAGTGCTGGGCAAATCCGGACGCGGAGCCAGCATTTCACAGGGCGAGGGATGCGTGCAGTGAGTTTCTGAGAGGGAGCGGTCTTAAGCCTCTGACTCCCACATCTGCTCTGCTCTGTTCACAGGCTTGTAATCTCAGGGTAATCCAAGTTAGCAGCACAGAACAGCTCCTGGGAAATTGGTTCACACGTGCGGATGGGCCCAGTAGCCCAGAGCTAACCCCCTCGCCATCTCTGACCACAGAGGAACAGACAAGAAGCCAAGGGTTGTGGGCATGAGTGTTGGGAGGAGGTCGTCATGTGTGAGCCATACATAGCTGGAACTCAGTCTGAAACTGACATAGAGGAAAAAAGGAAGGAAAATCACCCTGGATGTGAATTCACTGTCAACTCGAACACACATTAAAAAGATCCAAGCCAGGCGCTATAACCGTGCCTATGAATAGCCACTGCACTCCGGGCTGGACAACACAGTAAGATCTCGTGTCAAAAAATAAAGGAAAAAGATCCCTTTACACTTAGCTCTAGATTTACACTTTAAAATAGCTGTTATGCTCATCACCCTAAGAAAACTTATATAAACTTATAGAAGCTACTTAACCCATTTAACAGAAAAGAAAACTGAGGTTCAGAAAAACCAAGTGTCCTGACTGTGGCCGTGTAGCTGGTGAGTGATGTTCTGATGTGAAGCACATTTTATCTCAGCACCAAGTACCTGCTGTCTCCCATCGAGAGTGGAATGGTGCCCCCCTAAATATATGTGCATGTCCCGGTCCCCAGAACCTGTGAATATTGCCTTATATGGCAACAGGTATGATTAAGTTAAGGACGTGGGGAGAAGGAATTCATCCTGCAGTATTTGGGTGGGCCCTAAATATAGTCACAGGTGTTCTCCTAGCAGAGAGGAGTTTGAGACGGGAGTGGAGTGATGTGGTCACATGCCGGGGAATGTCTGGAGCAGCCAGAGCTGGAAGAGAGAAGGAAGGATTTTCCTTGAGAGCCTTCAAAGGGAAGGTGGCCCTGCTGACACCTTGACTTTGAACTTTAGCCTCTAGAACTATGAGAGAATAAATTTAGGTTGTTTTTAGCTACCCAGCTAAAAACTGTAATCTAGCTTTGTTACAGAAACCAAAGGAAACTAACAGGCCCCGCTCTGTCAAGGTGCCTCTGGCCTTCACTGACCTGGAAAATTTAAAACAAGTCTGGGTTTTATCAATCAAAAATGATATTTTAACAAGAAGGTCTCAAAGAGGCATGCTTATTGTGCATTAAAAACATACTTTAAAACTTTTTAAAAATAAAATCCTTATATGAAATGCATATTTGAGTACATATTTACAAGGTATGTGCTTTTCATCAAAGTGAATTGCCAGTAGGCAGGCCTTTCTGGTGATGGTGGGGTAGTGCGTGTTCTTCAAGATAAGAAAAATGGTTTCTTTAAAATTATCTTTAAGGCTGACTTGCCCCTCCTTCAGGCCAGTGTCCCGCAAGTTGTTTGGATTCAGAGTCACTGTAGCATAGGTGAGACTGTATTGCATATTATTTCTCAGGGAAATCCGGTGTCTTCTTATGGAGAAACACTTTCCAACGGGCCCCAAATAAATAGGGGTGTGACCGACAAAGGCAGCTACTCCTCACTCCACCCTGAAACGCAAACGGGGCTTCAGCTCCATCTGGGCAGCACTCGGACAGCTCTAGCTTCCCAGAATTTAGTCTATCATCAAACCTGGTATGATGGAGAATCGTGTGAAAGACTGCAGATGCTGGAAGGATATCCAGCAGCTGCAGACATAGGGTTAGATTTCCCTTGAAGTCCTGTGCGGGAGAAATACGTAAATGCATAAAACTCAAAGCCAACCTCCAGCTTCTTTTATGCTATTAATTTGAAACAGCGGACAGAGAGATTATGCAACTCACCCACAGAGGACTGGATAAAATTAATGATTCCTGCTGAACAAATAAAACCTAAATGGCTTTGGAAGGCCTGGTCAAAAAGGAACTTTGAAGTGATGTTCCTCAAATACTTGCAACGTGCTAGGAGAGTCTAGGAGCCTAAAGATCATGGTGGTGGTGGTGATGTGAAGATGATGATGGTAGACCTGATAGGAGGAGGACACTGATGATGACGATGGTGGTGGTGATGAGATAGAGATGATGAAGATGACAGTGGGGGGCATGTGAAGGTGAGGAAGCTGATGGTGTGGTGGTGATAGCAGTGATTGCAATGACTATTAATCCAGGACATTTTAATTCTAAAATTCTATGCTTTGGGCTGACAAAGTTCTATTAGGTCCTTGGTTCAATTGAAACAAGCATATCTTGAATTATGCCCAATTTTCAAATCTATTGTTTCATTCGCTAAACATTTTCCAAGTACTGGCAATATTCTAGGTGCTGTCCTAAGCCTTGAAGAGCAAATTTTAATAAAATATATAGTCTCGAGGAGTTCAGAGTTGCTACAAACTGAATGTTTGTGTTCCCATCAAAATCCTATGTTGAAATCCTAACCCCCGCCAGATTCACTTCCAGGTATAAAATTGGAAGCTTCAGCGCTCTTACCTGCTTACGCCCCACTGTGCCATGACGCAGCGTGTGCACTTTGAGGGTCTGGGCAGCGGGGACACGTTCGTGAGAGTCTGAGGGTCTGGGATGTGTGGGTGCCTGGGTGCCGATGACAAGGAGGCTGTGCCCCCCACAGACATGCAGATGTCATGTGCGAAGCTCCTTGTTATTCCCCACAACATAGTAGGTGTTTGATAATTACTGGTTATTGCTATTGCTATGAAAAATATCTACCTGATTGGTATTTAATAGTTCCCTTCGCTCTTTATTCTGATTGGACTGTATCTCTTCTTGGGGTCTCCAAATCTTCTCAGGGCTTTAGTCCTTGCTGCAGCCCCTCCCTGGCATGATAAATGGGCCCCTTGTGTGAAGTCTGTGGCTGCAATTCTAGAAGCTGAGCTCCTGCTTTCTTGCTGAGCCAAGGGCCTGGCCTGGTCACTTTCCTGGTGCTCAAATTCTTCTAAGATAATCCTGAGCTTTGACTTCAGCCTGCAGTTAGGTACCTCCCTGACCCCTTGTTAACTTAGCACCTATTAGGGGCCATGTCCCAAGCCAGGAAGGTTTCATTTACCTGTTTGAAAGATGAGGCAGCAGAGACTCAGGAATATGAGGTGGTTTGCCCAAAGCCACACAGCTGGCAGCAGAACTGTAACTTCTGCTCCAGGAGAAAGAAGATAAATCCTCCTAGGCCTCTGCCTGATGAGCTCATTAGAGGACATCAGGGACTTAGGCAGATGGGTACACATGCACACACGGGATTCAGGGTACCTGTTCCCTGGACGCTGCCCACCCAGAGATCTTCCTTCTGGGAAAGCAGCTCTCTGACCACTGCGGGCTTTCCTGCCCTCCCTGCCATTGACAGGGTTGTGTGCTTTTTCCAGATAGTTCTGGTGGTGCCGTTCACTCCTCCTGGTTTTTGCTCACATGTCACTGCTCTGTGAAGTCTCTCTGTCCACCCTGTTTAAAAACGCACCCACCTGTTTCCCACCCTGGCATTCCCTGTCTGCCTCCCTTGCTTTCCCTTCCTCCCCAGGACTCTCCCTGCTGAGCTGCCATGTGTGATGCCTTTGCACTGTATTTCTGTTAGCTCATTTCGTTGATTATCCGACTTACATATTAGAGGGCATTCACTCCCCCATCCCCAGCACCTACAACTGTGGCTCTTACCTAGCAGGTATGAATATAAATAAAATATTCCTTGAATGAAAATTCTGCAGGCAAGTATTCTTGCCAAGTAGGACAGACACTCAGATGATTTCAAGAACTAACAACCTGATTAACCCTGATCGATAGGATATTGACCTGATGGAGTTATTATTATAGCAGCCATCCTTGATTGCATGTCAATTACCTACAATGACAGATACTTGAATATCTCTTTTTATTGCATCAAAAACACTATGAGGTAAGTATCATCCTCTTCAGAGGGGTGAACGACTTGCTCAGCCTTAGCATGTGGGAAAATAGCAGAGTTTGGATTAACTCCTGGGCCAAAATGGCTCCAAAGTCTATGCTTTGCCCATCGCAAGAGGAAGTTTGAAGTTTATTGAGCACCAGAATCTGAGGCCCCGCTTGGAATGGGTAGAGATTCTCAGGCCCCAGCTGTGGGGTTTCTGAATCCAGAGGTCTGCAGTGACACACAAGGAGTCACATTTTTCACAAACGCCCCCAGGGGGTTCCGATATATTTGGCCCACAGACCTGGGTTTGAGAACCCCCATGCTCCGGCCTGCCACTGTCTGTTGAAGTAGCTGAAGTGAGTTTGGTTGGAATCTCTATTTGATGCAGGTAGTAGCCATTTCTGATAGTCTATGTGTGTGAGAGAGAGAGACAGGAGGGTGGGGACAAAGTAAACAGGGGAAGGAATAATTGATCGGGGGGATTTTTTATTACCCCCACCCCCAGATATTTATAGCTCCAGTGATGACACAAAGAGACCTCTTGACTCTAAACTCGTAAAATGCCTACGTGGGAGTCAGACTGTAATTTACTTTTCTAAAGATGCCTCAATTATATCCAAGGAAAAAACTGGTTACATTTTTAAAACTCAGGAGCAGCAGCTTTTAAATTTATTCAGACTAATGAGCGCATATAAATGTGGCGGATGCTAATTCGCGGGAGTTGGTGGCGACGGTGGGAGAAACACAACAAGAGTGTCACAGCCGGGGAACAAAGTGAATGGGTGATGTGAGTGACAGTAAAGATTTCTTTTAACATCACTAAAAGGCGGCTGAAGTGACAGGTAAGAGGACTGATGCAGACTTCTGCAGCTCTCGGAGAATTTGTGTACCATCAGGAAGGGACACGCTGACTTGTTACCAACTTAATAAGTTCAGCAGAGAGTAAGAGCCAGGGAAGGAGGCCGGGACCTAAGGTGCAGGGGTGTCCATCCTACTTCCCTGGGAGGCAGGGGACACAGAGCACAGTGCCTGGAGGATGCGGCTTCCCATTTAACTGGAGGCCCCTCCTCTTGCAAATTTCACAGGCGTCAGGCACAGGGTTTTTATCTGTTTCCCCAGATCTCAGAAATGAATTTAGCCTCCTCTGGAGACAGCTTCCACTTAGGATCATCTCGAAGGGAATGCAATCCTAAATCAAAACCCATCAGCGTACACCTGGATTTCGAGAGAGTCGCTCCCCAATCAAATCTGCAGGCTTCTGAAGTTGGAAGCCTCCAGCTCAGGAAGAAAGCAATGGGAAACAAAACTTTGAAACCTTAATAAGCGTGACTTTGTGACCTGCAATTGTGCTTTGGGGAAGGAGGGCATCTGAATGGAACGCAGGCCCCAAAGCAGCTCAAATCTCTCAGCTTCTATTTCATTCTGGCAGAGACGGGCACCTCCTCACACTGGTGTGCAAACTCTGTGCTTACTCATGACCTTGTGGGACCCAGGACCCACCCTGAGTGCACCCCTCTTACCTTCCCAGCCTGTCTTCTCCTCACTCTGCCCACACACCTCCTGGCAGCCAGGTTATAAAGCCAGTCACCATTTGTTACGGATTGAATTATCCTCCTACCTTTAAGTCATATGTTGAAGCCCTAACTCCCTATGTGACTGTATTTAGAAATAAGGCCTTTAAGGAGATAATTAAGGTTAAATGAGGTAATATGGGTGGGGCACCAGCCCAAAGGGAAGGGTGTCTTCATCAGAAGAGAAAGAGACAAAAAGGCCCTCTCTTTTCACATGTGCACAGAGGAAAGGCCAAACCAGACTCAGTGAGGAGGCAGGTGGCTGTCTGCAAGCCAGGCAAAGAGGCCTCACCAGAAGCCAGCTCTGACGGAAACTTGATCTTGAAATTCCAGCTATCAAATACCTGTTGTTTAAGCCACGCAGCCTGTGGCATTTTGTTATAGCAGCCTGAGCTGACTAAGGCGCTAATCTCAGAATGAGCCCTGTGCTTTAGGCCTTGTGCCAGGTGTCCCCTCTGTTTGGAATGCATTTCCTATGTCCCATGCTTTATGATCAAATGATCCTCAGCTCAGCTACCTGGCAGGCCCACCTGGATTTCCCTAGATTGAAAAGGGCAACCCTTTTCAGTGGTTACTTAGGACCCTATACCCCTTCTCTTCTGACATTGAGCACCCTGTGTTGAAAATGTGGCTTTCCCTGATTTGCCCCTCAACTAATCTTTAAATAACTTAAGGTCATGGACTCAGACTTACATCTTGCTGTTTGCAGAACCTAGCTTAATATCTGTCAGGGACTCAAATTCTCATCACTACTTATAGAGTAGATTGATTGATGGATGGATAAAATGGATAGGTAAATAAACAAAGACTAGATAGATGGATGGATGGATAAGGCAGTGGGTGGATGGATGGGTGGGTGGGTAGAAGGATGGATAGAGGAATGGAAGGATGGGTGGATAAGTGGATGGATGGATGGATGGGAAGATGGATGGATGGGTGGTTGAGTGAATGAGTAGATAGCTGAATGGATGGGTGCATGGATAAACAGATGCATGGATGGATGTGTGGATGAATAGTGGATGGATGGATGGATGGATGGGCAGGTAGGTGGCTGATTGGTTGGATGGATGGCTGTCTATTGTCTTTTCTGGACTAGAGTACCAGGAAAAGTACATAGGGTAGAGAAGGTGTTGTGGTTGGAGCACCAGAGTGTACTTCCCCAATGCACACCATTGTCTTCATCAAACTTTGTAACTAAAATGTCCTTACTCATTCCTCTGGGTGCCCATGCCACTGGCTGATGAATCTTTACAGCATTCAGTAGATTTTTAAAAAATATTTTCCTGGGAGCTCACTGAATCCTTTTTTATATTGGATGTTGTCACATCCTATTGTTGGGTTGATTGAAATTCAAAGTAGAGTATTCAGAATAATGTGAAATAGCAATGACTGTGGATCGGGCAATTCAACAAATGACCATCTCATTTAATCCTCACAAATAAATACCTGGAAGTTGGTATCATTAACCTCATGCTATAGCTGAAAACCATAAGGCACAGCCAATTGAGGGCAAAGATGGGATTCAAATCGCATCTGTGCAGCCCTGGTCCAAAATTGCGAGACGAATGAGCAGCCACGCTGCCCTGTGCCTTCTTGAAAGATGGACACCAGTGGTATCTGCAATTGCACCTGCATTTTCTGCAAGAAGAATTAGGCTGGGAGACATATTTCTCTTTGAAATAGTTTTACTAGGGGACATTTCCTACCGTGCTGAAAGCTGACCTCTTGGACAAACACACTGTCATAAAAACGTACTATTTGCTACAAGTGCATTGGGAGTTTTAAATCATCAAACTAAAGTACCCCAGGCTCTGACAGTAAAATTTTCATTCAAAGAAGGACTCAGCTTCACAACATAATAAATTATATATGACTGGGACATATAAAACATTTAAAGATATACAGAATTTCTCTGCATTTGTGTTCAGTGAGACAGTTCAGCTCTTGAAGTACTTTTTTATGTCAACCCTGCCTATTTATAAGAAGAAAATGGGCCCCCTTCTCCCTTCTCACCAATGAGAACCAACAAAACAAGTCGCCTTTCTCCTACATCCTAATGTTCAGATTTTATGTTTTATTTTTCCTCTTTTTTTCCAAGTATGTGTGGGACTATAAGCATAGCCTTGGTGACCTCTGAAGCCAGGGTAATTAAACATAAACAGCAGAGACACCCATTAGAGAGACTCAAGGGGACTATCTAAGACACGTTAGGGTCAGGATTGGGGCTATTTGTAAAGAGTGAAGCTCAAACAAATAAAAGCTGTAATTACTGGAACCACTTTTTTTTTTTTTTAAAGGTGCTGAGTTTAAAGAGACATGAATTAAAATGATCGAAACATGGCATTTCTAGATACAAGGTGACAGTCACAGTCCTGGCCCATGGTAGATGGTAAATGACAAGTACTTGTGCCTTTCTGGACAGAAAGATGATCGTATCATAAAGCTAATGCACTAGTGTGTATTAGTCAGCAATTGGTGCACTGATGCTGTATAGCAATTTGCTGTGAAACTTTGAGCAAATCATTTCTCTCTCCAGTTCCAGCAGTGACCGCAGTGTGGTCGCAGATCCACAGCACCAGCCTCACCTGGGAATTTGTTAGATACACAAAGTCTCATGGCTTCTTCCAGACCTTGTGGATCAGAAACCCAGATTCAGGCAAAGGAACTTACCCAAGTTCACACAGTACTAAGTGAGGGTCTGACCCCAAAGTCCCTGTTCTTTTCACTGTATTTCACTGTCCACCAGGAAGAAGAGAGATGGGGAAAAACAGGCAGAGTTGGCAGGTTAGACAATATTTTTTTAAGTGAGCATGGGAGTTAAAAGCACTTCCCAAGTATGCAGACAGCTTCATTCATGCGCCTTTCACCTCTTGCCAAGCCCACATTCCAGGGGAGGTATTCAGTAATCATCATTTGTGCAGAAACTTGATCCGAGCCCTCAGGTCCCTTCATTGTGATTTGGTCTATTTCTGCTTCCTGAAATCTGCCTGCTTCCCCAGTGACTTCCAACCCTGCCCAGCCCTGGAAGGGGAATGGTGAGGTCTCCAGGCAGGTGAAAGCCCCTTGTTCTCACTGACAGCATGAGCCAGCGGTGTGTCCCACGGCCACAGCACTGCAACAGGGTGTCATACCCCAGAGATGTTGGTGACCAGCCACGTGCTAGGCACAGGCAGCCCTATGAGCCGGACGGAGCTCCCAGTGTAATTACACAGGAGCCCCCCGGCTAGGGAGGGACGGGGCTCAGTACAGCGGGCTCCAAGCTGATAGAACTGAGGGCCCAGACTCTGGTTCTGACACCAGCCCTGACCCTTGGGAGCTGCGTGGGTCTAGACAGCATTCCTGGGCTTCAGGGAGCTCATTTACCATTTACAGGGGTGATGGTGATTATTACTATATTATGTATGTTAGTATATGGTAACATAAAAATATAGCATAGCATTATCACAATGTAACATTACATTATATTATAATATGTGTTACATGTGCACATATATGCTAAAGTAATGATACATTATAGTTTTATATAACATAGCATAACTATATATAATAATATAATAAACTGTATCATATTATAACCTTAAATTAATATTATATAAATATTGTATAAATATGTTAATATGTTATTCCATATTATAAATATATTAATATAATATAGCTACTTTGTATCATATCATATTATAATATGTTATGTTTTATAAATATGGAAACATGCATTATATATGACATATATAATATATTACACAATATAACCTAAGATTTGTGATGTACTGTATGCAATATTATTGTACCATATTGTTATTACTACTCTTATCACTATGATCCTCACCCACTGGGTTTATCCTAGAGCTGAGCTTCCCACCCTTGTTTCTCCAAGTCCAGAGCACATGTGTTTCAAACCCAAGCAGTGCTCACCTCTGTAAAATAAGGGGCTTTGAAAAAGACGTGCTTCCCAGGCCCCTGCTGCTGTGTGAGGCAGAGATACTGCAGCTTCTGGGGACAGACAAAACCACATTGGAGTCTCAGCTCTGTCACTTAGCTGTGGGCCAGGCCCCTCTTGAAGTGCCAGTTTCCTCACCTGCAAATGTGGTCATTTTAACACCTAGATTACTAAAGCTAAGGCAACGCAGAGACAGCTCATGTACCTGCGCCCAGCATTTACCTGGAACATAACAGATGTAAAAATAAATGTTAGTGTGTGTTGGGGCATGTGCATGGGGCTGGGGCCGACAGTGTCCCCGTTCACCAGCGGGGTGCCCTTAGGTAAGTCTCCCAAACTGCTTGAGATGTTCCTTATCTGTACAAGGGGGACATCAAGCCCTACCCCGTGGTGTCATGTGGAGGCTGGTGGTGACAAAGAGCACAAAGCACTGGGCTCTGAGTCTGTCCATAGTAAATGGCATTTGTTTACGAGTGGCCCTGCTTTCCTTGTGGAGCTGGGACCAGCTCCCCTGTGGACAGCGGGGATAAGGCAGCGACCTTGTCATGAGACTCAAGAATCTCCAGACCCATATTCACCTCTGTCACCTGGGTTGTCAAGGCTACCAGTGAGGATCTGGGAAGGTTAGGGGTCTGGGGGGTGTCCGCTGAGGCTGCTGTCCGCTGTGAGTCTCACGGAGGACAGGCGGCAGCAGTGTGTAAAGCTGTGGTCACCTCTGCCTGCGCTGGCACAACTCTCACACCCATCTCCAGGCTCCCCTGTCTCTGCTCACAGTCCCCACCCACACACCCAGGTCTGCTGACTCCACTCAGAGCAGCCCTGTGAATCCTGCAAGACTCTTTGCCAGGACATTTGCTGTGCACTTCTGATGTGCTCACTGGTCGTCTCTGGATTCCCCAAACAGGACAGTTAGTTCTGTTAGCCTTTCCCATAGTACTTGTCACACCAAACCTCTCAGGGGCCTTTGCTTTCCATATTCAATTCTGGTCTCATGCACAGTGAACTGGCTGCAGATGCACTGCAGTACTGAAAAGAATTTCTGCTGTCTGCAGGATTGAAATTTTCTCTATGCACATGCAATTGGAGGAAAATACAGCAGTCACTAGCTACATGTGGCTGCTCAAATTCAAATCAGTTGAAATCAAATAAAATTAAAAATACAGATCCTCCACCTCCCTGTCCACATTTCCAGTGCTCAGTAGCCACATGTGACTACGGCGATTGCATCACGCAGTGCAGAGAGAACATCCCTGCCTTTGCAGAACATTCCATTGGGTGGCACTGCTCAAGATCCTATGTCCCCCTTGGACCTCTGTCATTCCTTGTCACTGTGTCTGTTTCATTTAAACCCCTAAAAATCATTTGTACACTTATTTATTTAATGATTGTTACTCCCAACTAGGCTGTGAGTCCTGGGAGGTAAGGACGGTGTCCGTACTTTTAGCATTTCCACTACCACACTAAGAACAGGCTTGGCACACAGAGGGTGCTGAAAACATATTGCTAAAGTGGATGAATGGGAGGATGAGCCTCTATATCCCACTGACTTGTCTTCAAAGTCCAGGTGTGAATTGATTGTCATTTTGATGGGATAAATCCACTATATGGTCATAGCTCTTCACAAGGACACTGTGAAGCCTTACCTGTCCCCACTGGTGCTTCACAGATTCCTCCCGCTCTGGCCACAGTGGTCTAGACAGATCTCATGTCCCTCCTCCTGGCTTTTGTACAGGCAGAGTCTCAGGCCCCTGGGACATCCTCTTACACCCACATCTGTGTGACTGAATCCCACCCAGACTTCAAGGACCAAGTGGAAGGCCACTTTCAGGAAGGATTCCTAAATACAATGCCTCCCTTTTTCTCCTTATCTTTGCCCATGAAAAATGAATTAGGAATGACCTCTTTCAACTTTGAACACCTTGACTTTTATATTTTATAACTCTCTGGAAACCTCGCACCACTTGCTCTGTGGATGACTGGCTTTATACACATTTGTTCCCATTTTTATCTGCTATTTGAGAGCAGGGTCTATGTCTAGTTTAAATTCATATTACTGGGCTCCAAAAAAAGCATTTAACACTGAAGAGAGGCTTAAAAAATATTATTTGAATGAATATATGAGTAAATAAATGACCAGTTTTTAAAGCTTTGATTTTTCTACTTACAGGAGATGGCCCAACGGAATTGTCCGGGCAGAGGTCGTGAGATTGTCTTCCAGGAGATGGGGTCGATCAGGATCATCAACTGTAGTTAAACAGGAATAATCCCAAGTTGAAAACTCCCTTTAAAAGCTCTGTATTTCAGCTTATAGTTAGGAAGATGGTACTTTAAGATGAGAGTCTCCCATTCTCCTCATTTGCCAGCACATTAATAAACTTCTCTTTCCTTCTCCTCAAACCACTGTCCTCATTCTTCTGATGTGGCCTTGGGGACAAGTGCTGAACTTTCAGTAACAAAATTACAAATTAAGGACCTAGGGCTAGAAGAAGCGGATTCCTATATGGAAATGTCTGTAGGAATGGACTCATATTCTTGTTTATTTTGCAACAAAGTTCACTAATTAAAATGGGAAAAAAATTTGAACCATTAGTGTACCTTACTTATGTCTTACATCAATATTAATTTTGGATTTAAAAGTATATACCTTAGATCACTATTTCAATAAAGAAGCTACATAAACAGTTCTACCCCTCTATGCTCTTTTTATCACATGTTCAGGAGAACACCTGAGGACACCTTTGATTGAGGCTTGCAAGGTCTTGGCCCATCCACTGTCACCTTCCATTCCATGCTCATATCAACCCGACCATCTGGGATCCTGTTGAATTCTGGCTCTTCAAAAACCACCCACACAACCTCTTACTAGGAAAATCTAAGTTTATTACCTAATGAGGTAACTGAGAACCCCGAAGGAGCTTAAGCAGTGTCTCTGAAGTAGGGAGGCAAGGTTGGAATTTATTCCAGATCAGAAATTTGGTTTCAGGCAGGTCTCTCAATTTGGGGCTTGACTGAGATTGGGTAAAGATCATGATAGAACAGTCCAGAATGAATGGAATTAACAAAGTGAGAAACGGATTAAAAGAATGCTAGGGTACAAACAGTCTGCTGATGTTTCTTTTACTTTGATGAGGAGCTGATGGTTCTTGTGGGAAGTCCACATAAGGAATAATCAAATCAGAAAGCCGTTTGCCTGGGGCAAGGGTCTTCTGGAACAGCAAGCTCCGGCTAACCGAGGCATTGGAAGAGTAAAGCTGCGTTAATGCGGACAGTAAGTTGAGTTTGTGGACAGATTTACTGAGTTTCAGACCTTTGTCCGAAACTGATCAGACCTCAGTGCTCTGATCCAGCTGAGTGTGTGAGTAGATGTTTTTGTTTCTCAAGCCACACTAGACAGAGGAGAAACAGAGAGGTTGTACTTTGTCTAAAGCCACACAGCTTCTTGAAATAGAATACTGCTTCCTTCTTTTGTATGTGTATACATGTTTTAAATGAGTGCTGCCTGATTCTTGAATTCTGTATTGTGAATTAAGGATCCCTCCTTATCTGCAGGGAACCCACCCCCAAAAGGAAAGGATGGGGTGTAGAAAGCTGTTCTTCCCTGTCTATAAGCAAAATAAGTCCTTAATCCCAGTGTCTTTTGAAAAACTACAGTAGATTTCTGATCTATTAAAATGTTATGTAAGTAGAGATATAAATACACCTCTACCAATATTTTATTCACCTGTCTTTCCCTGTTTGAGCCACCTTCAAGGCAGGTGGCCATTCAGAGCCTTGGGGATTATAAATACTGGTTTGTAGCTAGTACTTAGTGACTTAATTTTATTCCTTGAAATATTGGAGGCATGTGGAAAGGTACTATTCTCTTTCAGGGAAGTAATCTGTTGGATGGATGCTAGATTGGGTATTAGGGCATAATGGAACATGGTGATAATACAGCAGGTTAACACTGCTGAGTACTTACAATGAAGCTTCCACAGCTGGGACACCAAGGCCCTGGTAGAAACATTCTCCACCGTGTTCACACTGGGAAACTCCTTTCTCACGTCATGGACACACCTGAAACGTTGTCCGTGTCTGCTGCAGCCACAACACTACACCAGCGTACAACTCTGCCTTCTCACGCTTTGCAGGCTCATCTGTTTTTACACTGTATATGCTTCTTGTTTGCAAATTTTGTTCGACTCTCCCCCCGCCCGCCCCGTGCAATGAATAAGACACTCAGACAAGACCGTTCATGGAAAGCTCCTAAGGATTTTGAAGTCCCTTTAGAAAATCATGAGAGACAGGATTCTAAAATAGGAGGGTCAGCAAAGGAAAGGACAGCAATGAAGACACCACGGGAAATCTGGGGAGCAGAGGCTGCTCCAAGAGGGAACCGGCGGAGGGGCAGAAGTTCTTACCCAGCCTCACTAACTTGGGCACCATAGTGAAGACAAAGTCCTTGTCTACACAACCCTTTCCTACCTCGTGTAGTTCTTACATTCTAGAGTGCGGATTTGAGACCCTTGCCTGTCTGCAGGGAGCCCACTCTGGCCACCCACATGCAAAATGAGTATAATCATCCCTACCTAGCCGGAATGTTGTACCGTATGTGTCACATAAAAAGACTTTGTAAATGGTAAAATTTAGATGGGGGTATAATCAACATAATACCAACAGTAAATGTATCTGAGTGATGGGATTAAGTCCTATTTTAGTTTTATTCTTTATAGTTCTTTGCACCAATAAACATGTTCTTTTTCAGTTACCGGGGAACAAATGCTGTAATACGAGATATTTGTGTGTAAAGGAAAGTTTGATGGTGGCACAGTCATTCCAACTACTTTATTTTACCTAAAACAAATCTTTTACGTCTATCCCAGCCAACATCCTATTCACTCTCTTAAATCTCTTTGTGTAATAGATCTCTCCCTTTCCTATCTCAAGGAAGGATCACGAGGGCAGGGAGTTTGTTTCAATAACTCTGCCTCCTCAATCAGGGCCATCCTGATACTTAATGGTGTTGGAGGAGCAAGAGTACAAAAGGAGAAACAAGCCCACACCACAGTTCCCTTGCTACCCCCCTGCACCAAGGACCCCCAGCCTGCACCAAGGACCCCCTGCAAGGCTGTAGACCATACAGCCCCTAAGTGACAGGCAAGTGCTCCTTGCCCATTGGTAATACCATCTTCTCATTAGACTGCAGTCAAGGAAGAGGTTGGCATAGGCAGTAGAGGTGGTCTTGTGGCTTTAGGCAAGGAATTCTATGACCTTGGGTAGGGGTAGTGTGATTGGGAAAGGGGAAGGGAGCTCTGGATGGATTGATCTCTCTGGCCCCAGGAAGTCCACCCGTGATGGGAGGGTTGAGACTGGAGGAGGGTCCAGGAGGACCTTCTAGAATGCTGGGCCCAATTCTGAGCACCCAGATACCTGGGTATAGAGACGACACTGTCTTAGTGTTTACTGTGGTTCCTGCCTGAGAGGCATCCTGTAAACCTTGGATTAATAAATGGATGAATGAAGTGGGTCACCGCATGGCATCCATGATTCTAAGAATGACTTAAAAACTAAAGAGGAAAACTTTTATAAACTTCTCCGTGTTTATTCTGGAGATGAGAAAACTGAAGTTTGGAGATGCTCTGAGATGTGCTGGCAGTCGCACCTTTGAAGCGACACTGCTGGCTTTAGAAACCAGCTCCTCTGTGTGTTGTTTTGGGGATGCCTTTTCTTTCTGCATTAATGACTTCATGCCCAAAGGTGCAGTTTTCTTATTGGAAGTTTCATTCCGTGCAGGTTGGAATGCAGTGACAGAGGAAGCCTTGATGTTGGGAAATTTGGTAGAATTAAGGAGAACGAAAAAGGACATCTCGGAATGTTCTTTTCTCTGGCTTCATAAGTTACAAAGAGAGAGAAAATCTTGGAAGGAAACGGTTTATTACACTCACAGCCGTAGGACAGATATTTATCACCTGATCCACTTCGGCCTTGTAGAACGAAAGCAGAAGCCATAAACTGTGCACAGAAGAGAATGCAAACTGTTGCATTTTCTGAATTCATTGAAGATGACGTGAAAAAGTTGTTTGAATGGTTTATTATGTCTGGAAGGGTCATAAAATCCCAGCCAAGCTACCAGGGAGGGAAGTGCGGTCAAAGATAAGGCTGAGTGTGAAGGGGCTGGTGCCGCGATTAAATTTGAAAACCGCTCTTTATAGACACATTAAAAATCATGCTCAAACCCATAGAATGAATAAGCAGCTTCATTGTACCAGGATCCTGCTGCTATGAACACACACCCGTGCAAAAGAAGATCCGCAGAGTTTCTCTCTCAGTTATAACACGCGGGTGTGTGCAAGTTAAATGCCATTGAAATGCCAGGTAGTATTTATTCACTTAACAAATAGTCCTTAAGTGCCACCTGCATGCCAGGCTCTGTACCAGGGGCTGGGGGTATAGCTGTGAAAAAGGCATGGCCCCTATTTGGGAGTTGCTGTTGAACTTGAGAAAATGACTAGTAACTGGGAAGATAGAGGACTAGAGGGGAGGGGTTCCAAACCCTGATGCTCCTAGTATGGGCTGGGATGATCTCCCTGTGACTGATCATGTACTCTGTGCACACTTCTTTATAATCATCATGGGAGTTATACATGTTTATGGATAAGTTTTTAAAGTTCAGAAAAGTAAGAAGAAAAAAATCAACAATATTACTGCACAGAAACAACCATAGATTACCTTGAATTACATTGCCTTCTGTTTTTTATAACCTATGAATATATTTTGACATTGTTGGCGTTCCTTGCTATTTTTGCTTAATATAAGCATTTATATGCTATTATAGATGCTCAATAACATTATTTTCATGGTTTTAAAACATTGTATCATATTCAGAACCCTGCACAAGGAATTAGGATGCACTTTTCAAAACTCCAATGCCTAGAAACCCCTTATCCCAAGACTAAATCACTCAGAGTCTCTGGGGTGGGCTGCAGTCCTCAGTAAGTTCCTGGGTAACTTTGATGTGCCACCAGCATCACGAAACCATTAATACGTTATTTTTCTTCTATTATTGGAAAATTGAATTGTTCCTAAGTTTTTTGTTTTCAATAATAAACAATCCTGTAATGAACATCTTGGCAGAGAGCACGCCAGCGTTCCAAATTATTCCCTCAGCACAGACTCTGAGCAATAGGATTACCACCTCACAAGGATGCACTTGTGTGCATGTAGCATGTTTTTTTCTCTTCCTCATGAGGAAACCAACAATAGGAGGTGGTGTAACAATTTAACAGAAAGGCCGACTAAGAGAGAAAGTTTGAGAAATTGGCTGTTTTTGGCTCCAAGGAATGTGCTCTTTTCACTATATCTGTGCTACGTTATAGGGCCATTCTTCTAAAATTCATATCTGCTTCATTCTATTCAGGCAAGTCTGGTTTTCTCGGGTCAAAGGCCTGTAGGAGAAACATGTGGGCCTTAACCTGCCCCTTAAAGACTTTTACAATTCTAGATGACCCGAAGGCATCTGCAGAAGAGAACATTATGGCATGATTTGTTGTCACAGACAATGAATACGAGACAACTATTCTGTGATCACAGCACAGAAATCAATAAAGGCTCCATTATTGCCAGAAAGAAAAAGCTTAGAATAAAAACTGAAATCCAAATCACTTTATTATGATGTCCACTTTGGAGATGAATAAATATCAGGTAGGGAATTAGAGTAACGTTTTTCCTTCCATGTTTACATGGCAAGATCTGACTGAATAGCCAGTAGTTGTTCTATTGCTCTTTGATTCAGAAAAGAAAAGAAAAAAAATCACCCGGGAAGCTTGTTAAAAGTGTAGATTCTCCTAAACACTCTGATTGCACAGGGCGAGAGTCAAAACATTCCAGAAACCCATGTTTTTAATCATGCGCAACCCAGGGGGTTCTGCTAGAGGAAATCCTTGGGCCTCCTGCACCAAGCTACCTGCTCCTCCGCAGTTCTGGTTTCTCATGTGTCACCAGCTAAACTAGTGGAGACACACACAGCTCCACGCCTGTGCTGCTCGGGTCTCCCATGCAGATAGAACTTACCGTGAGCATGTGATGAGGTGGCAGCCTCCCACTGCCACGTCTTCTGGACACAGAAGCCTCCACCACACTGACACTAAAGCCGGGACTCCCTGCGCTGCTGCCAGACAATGACCAGAGATTCTCTTGGGGACACAGAGCCCGGCCGTGTCTGCCTGAAGCAGACACCGCTGACAGGTAACTTTGATGTGCCACCAGCATCAAGAAACCATTAATACGTTATTTTTCTTCTATTAATGGAAAATTGAATTGTTCCTAAGTTTTTTGTTTTCAATAATAAACAATCCTGTAATGAACATCTTGGCAGAGAGCACGCCAGCGTTCCAAATTATTCCCTCAGCACAGACTCTGTGCTCTGGTTCCCCGTCAGCCTGGCCAGGACGTTCTCAGAACTTCACTGCAGTCCTGGGCTCTTCTTACCCTACTGGACCTTTTCCTTCCCGCTCTCATTTCCCAGCTGTGAGACCCACCGCGCCCTCAGTCTCAAGTCGTTTTGCCATCTGCTTCCTGGAGAATCCAAACTAGCACGAGATGCTGCACAGTGAGGCAGACTAGAGGCTCTCCAGAACAGTGGAGACCGTGCACGCCACACGGCGATTCACGTGAGCGTTTGTGGGTATCTCTTACCAAATCTGTGTTCAGTGACATCCCATTGGTGGCTTAAAATTAGCCCTGGTAGAAGTGTTTACATCACAGAAATTAATAAAGGCTGAAATCAAGCTCCCCCTGCCTGTGGAGCTCTAATTGTTAAACGTTTCATAGAACATCACTGTCCCCACCACATGAAAGCCAGAACGCTTGGACATTTCGATCCGCGCTTCAAGGTGGCGGCAAGACATCGCGGCCTCAGCCCACACCCTGTTACTAATCTCCATCGACTTAAAGCCCCCGTTGCTTCCTATCCCTAAAGTTCATCATGTAAACGCTTGTCTGCACCTGCTTGCTGCTCGAGTGTGTCTGTTCAAAGGCTTGTTGTTTTCCTGCTTGCTCAAAATTCTCCAGTAGTCAATAACACTATAATTTTATAATCAATAAGAAATTGTACTGGCAAGAAGGCAGTTACAATAAGTCAAAGTCAGAGTGATATGCCCTGGATATAATATTCTCTCTCGCACATGCTCTCTCTCTCTCTTCAATTTGAGCATCTCAAAAGGCTCAAAGAGACCATTTCTATTCAGATTGGATAAAAAATGCCCTGGAATCCATGAGTTAGTGACATCATGGTGTAAGAAGAAAAGAATCAACAGGTAAAGGAGTAAGGCTGGCCAAGAAAATAGGTAGTTGGATGGTAGATAAATAAGTGCATGGTTGGTCTCGTTTTAATGAGAAGCATTCCTATTTGGCACGGGGCAGAAGAATAAACATTTCCTTGGCACTATTGATACAAATACAAAAAAAAAATCATACTAGAGGATTTTACCTTGTGTTTTGTCAGTGACATGCAAGCAACAGTGTTACTCGCTGCAAAGTGGGTTTCATACATAATCAGGGTGTTGTCGGTGGGCTCAGGAACTAGCTCTAAGGTACCTAGTATGTGTTCAATAAAAGGGAATTTAGTTCCTGCCTTCTTTTCTAGTTATTAGGGAGCATGGAGAAGACGGCATCAACATTTCCTTGCTGAGTGTATTCATTATTAAAGAAGAGAGATTGCTTTCTGGTGTTTCCGTAAGTGAACGCTAATGTATTAGAAGCTGAAAATAAATAAAACAGGCAGACAAAAAGACAAAGCAGAATTCACAGTGAAAATACCCCTGTTAAACTTTGCAACACTGGAGTGTGGCCATGCAGAAGAAAGAAGGAGGTGGAAGCTGTTTTGGGGGCAGGGAAGCAACCGCACTGGGAGACGCAAAGCTACTTGGACTGCCCGTGAAGCCTCCCACGGCGTACGGGTGAGGGTGCCCTATAGAGGATACAATTTTTTTATAAATAATAAAGACTTTCTAAATGCTTGCTCAGACTTTGTGCTACAAATTCCACACTTAGCAGGGCACAGACATTGAAGAAAAGATCCAAGTGGTACATGGTTTGCTGGATTTAGCTCCTTCCAGCAAAATCGGGTAAGGGCAGGGCAGTGAGAACGGGGAGTTTGCTTGACAAATTGCCTTGGATTTATTTTTCATCATTTATATTATATTACATAGGATTGGAACGCAACTCAATGGATGGACGGAATAATAGTCTGCACGTTTAATACGATTTCTGCTACAGGCAAAATAGTGCCAGATAAAGCATTCGTATCTTAATGATAGGTAAATAATCCTTTAGTGTCACAGATGAACATGCGACAGACAGGTGTTCTCTATTCATGACAACACCTTTATTTTTGAACCCTATTACAGCAGAGATATTGCTACATCAGTGGCTGTATTCCTACACTGATAGAGAGTAAACAATTCACACACGCACACACACACACACACACACAGAGGCAACATAATGGTAGTATAGTCACACAATACTAGCTCCCTTATAGATGCTAGAGAATTTCTTTCTCCATTTTGCTACTGAATGAGAAATGGCACTATATGAAAGCAAGCTAGGATTTGGGCAGCCTCGATACAAGGGTTCAAATCTCAGGTGCTCTCCAGACAAGCTGTGCGACTTAAAACGCTGTTTCGCAAACCGCAAGGTGCCCACGAATCACCCAGCATCTTGTTAAGATTAAGATTCTGATTCTCCAGGTCTAGGGTGAACCTGAGACTCTGCATTTTTCATAAACTTCACAGTTGGTTATGCTCAGACTAGTGACCCTTGGATGCCACATTGACTCGTAAAAACTTAAACCTTATGATTCATCTTTTCTGAGCCTCAGTTTCTCCATCTGCAAAATATCTGTGGCTGATGTTTAATAATGCTGTAAGGGTTGTACCAAACGATGCTTATAAAATCCCTCTCCTCGCCGAGTGTCTGGCACACACTGTGTTCCATCAGGGAATGCCGTTACTATTATTATTAATAACGTGCTCGCGAGAACAGTGCAGAGATTAACCACCCGATGGGAGTAAGGGAGTATAAATTAGATGCATGTGGCTCCATCACCTTTTTATATCTTACAGCTAATGACAATGTTGCCGATTGGCTTAGTTCTATAAATTCTGGTGGCAATGAATTGACTATTCCATCCCCATTCTCCCCAAAATAATAATAAAATTTGGAGGGAAATAAAAGAAGAAAATCTGTTTGCCTTAGAAAGTTTCTCCAGCTTAGCAGAGCCCTGCATGTATTGGACAGTAACTTCATTTCCCAGGGACTGGAGGAGCCCGTAATCCATGAAAATGGAGCGCAAGTCCCTGCATGAGGTACTTGTGCAGTAAGCCGCTAAGATTCACTCGCAGCTCTGCGTGAGCCCACCGAGTTCTCTTTGATAAGTTGCCCGACCTGAGAAAGCTGAAAATGTGTCCATTATTGTGGAGGCTGCTGGGAGGATATGGCATTAGAAGTGGAAGGGTGGCAGATCAGGGATCCTGGGGTGGACGTGCCTCCCAGCCTCGTTCATTCCGAGAGACAGAGAGCCCGAGTTTTACAAGCAGCTCAGAGCCCTGGCAAGGCTGGGTAAGAGGCGCTTTGGGTTCCCTTTCACCCCATACGTGTGGGTGGCAAGATCAGGTGTTGGAAAGGGGTTTAGCACCTGTGGAAAGGTGGAGAGCCAGCACCAGCCCACGCTGCCCCTCCCCTGCGGAGGTGAGGGCACCCTGGTGCTAAAATTGCAAAGATGGAGAAGAAGAATAATGCTCAGTGCAGGCGAGGCCGTGGGGTTCTGGGCCCTTGCATCCCTGGCTTGGGAGCACGTAAACTGTTTCTGCTTTTCTGGAGGGCAATTTGGCATTCTGTTTCAAAACCTTTAAAAAATGTGCATACCCTTGGACCCCGCAGACCTGCATCTGGAAGGGTATCCCAAGAAAACAACATAAATGTAGAAAATTTAGCTTTAGGGTGCCATGCCTGGAACCAGGATGCAGGATTGTTTTGTGTGTGTTGTGGTAATCTTCGTGGGTCTGGGTAGCAGAAAATGAAAACGACAACAGCATCAGCAACAATAACAGAGACAAAGCCAAAAATACCCTCTCCTTTCAAAGCTATAGGTAGCTCCCCTTCTCAGAGAGCAGGAGGCTGAAGTTGGCCCTTGGAGGAACTTGCCCCACGCTTGGAAGCATCCCCTCCATGGGGAGGAGTGTTAGGCAAACACCCTCCGCAGCGTTCGTGGGCAAGTATGAGACCACAGGTGTGCCAGACTCAGAAGTTGGGTGCTGTGCTTTGTTATACAAATTGCTAAGTGCTGTTTGTGGTCAAAAGTGCATTTCTGCAGACTTGGATGCTTCTTTATAGCATTGTTCCTCTTCTAGGTAAGGATTCACGCTGGCTGCAGTCTGCATGGGGAGAGTGGCCATTAAGCCACGCGATATAGAAGTTGGAGGGTGGCAGGGAAGGGCTGTGTGCCCTGGATTCACTTACATTCTAGTGGCCTGAGCCACGTAAGAGTATGTTCATGAATAAGTAGCGAAATAGATACATACACACAAACACCACTACTGCTGCTATTGTACCACTACTGAGTTCTACAAAGAAGAAAAATGCAGTACCATGATGGGGAGGAGAGGGAGTTGCTTTAGCTAGGACAGTGTCTGAAGACCCCTCTGAGGAGGTGACAGTGAATGGTCCATTAAGGAAAAATAAGGGGAGAGGGGCAACTGTCACCACGTGGACAGTTCTTGAGGGAGAAGAAGGGTTGCTATGAACCATAAAAAGGGCATGGCGGTTGGAGAGGGCACAGGAAATTTTATTTTGGATGGATGATTTTATGGCAAATTTATAGGCTTATGAGAATGCTGTCGTGGACAGGAAGAAATTGGTGGTGCTGAATACAATGAGAATGGAGGAACACGGTTCTTGAGAAAGCAGGAGAGTGTGGGACAGAGAGCGTGAGGGAGAGGGGGTCAGTGACTCGTTGGCAATTACAATGTCACATGTCACTTCTGCTCGTATTTCACTTGCCAAAGCAAATCACAGGCTTCATGTAATTTCAAGAGATGGTAAAGTAACAGTTTTATCATGTTTTGGAAGGGAAAATCACCAGGTATTGGTGAAATAGTTTTAATGACTACCACAGATAACAAATATTGGAATAAATGGTAAGATCAATAGACTGTAGGTCTCAAAAAGGCTGCAGAATTTCTGGATTGGGAAGACTGAAATGAGCTGGAAGATTGGAAGTGGTGTGTCGGATGGCTGGAAGTTAAGTTTCAGAGATGATGAAGCTGTTGGAGACAATTTGAAGACAGAACTACGTGTGTAGATACCTGACATAGCGTGAAGGGTGAGTTCCGTACGACAGTCATTCTCAGACCTGAGTGTGCGGAACGCCAGGGAGGGCTGTTAAAACACAGATCGCTGAAGCCACTGCCCAGAGTTCTTGAGTTAAAAAGGCGGGCTGAAAGTTTGCATTTTGAACAAGTTCACAGGTAATGCTCACCAGCATTACTTCTGCCTTAAAAATGTGGATGGATAAGGAAGAAGAGGGCTCATGGTTAGACAGGTCAGCGACAGGGCGTTGACGCTATTAAGAATGATGTCTGGAGCCAGTTGCTAAAACAATTAATGAATGATGCAGAGCAATAGGTCGTAACTAAATGATAGCAACACAATGATAGCAAAATTTGATGATATGTCCTTGAAAGATGTTTATTGTAGAAGGAAGAAGGAGCAAAGAGCACATCTACTCAGCCTCCAGATTGTAAGGTGTACAGGATGATGTGGGAGGAAAACAGTGCCCACCTGATAATTTACATGTGATGAAATGCATCAACCTCATTTGCTTGTTTCAGTGAATTCTGACTAACTTGTACACCCACATAACTCACAATACTATCAATTTCCAGCACCACAAATAGCTTCCTAGATTACTTACCAGTCAATTTTAAAAATATTAATTGTTCCAATCCTCAAGCAGGGTGTATCTTCCCTTAAATTTATGTCTTATTTAATTCCTTTCCTCGGCGTACAGGTGTTGTGCCTATTGGATTTCATTTTTCCCTAAGTAGTTCATGTGTTTGATGCTATTTCAAATAGTATTTTTAAAATGTCATTTTCCATTGTTCATTCCTGGTATATAAAATAAACTTGATTCTTGTGTGTTGAATTTGTATTCCGTGATGTTAAATTGACATTTTATTTTTAGCATTTTCTTTTGGTTGAATACTTTGAAAAGCCTATGTGCATAATTTTATCATCTGCAAATAAAAACAATTTGGCCTCTTCCTTTCCACTCTTTGTGCCTTTTTGGATCTTTTTCTTTCCTATTGCTTGACTAGAAAGTCTAGCACAGTGTTGGATAAAAGTGGTAAGAGGCTTATCCCCAGTCTTAATGGGAAACTTAAATAGCTCAGCACAAAGCAAGATGTTAGTTGCAGGTTTTCCATAGATGCTCTTTATTTGTTTGAGGAAGTTTTCTTTTTTCCCCCTAAATGGTTGAGAGTTTTTGTTATGACTAAGTACTGAATTTTGTTAAATGTCTTTTCTTCATCTATTGAAAAGATCATATGATTTTTCTTTATTCCATTAAGATGGAGAGTTAGATTGTTTTCTTTTGATGTCAAGTCAACGTTGCATTCCTAGAATAAATTCATTTTGTTGTGATACCTTATCTTTTTTTAATGTATTGATGGATTTGATTTGCTAACTTTGTCCTAATAACTTTTGCATCAGTGATCATGAGAAAAATTGATCTATAGTGTATCTTTTCTTGTGATGTCCCTATCTGCGTTGGTTTTAGAGTAACATCAACCTACCGTTGGGAAGTGTTGCCTCCTCTTGTATTTTTCTGAAAGTTTGTGTGAGATTTCGTGACTTATTCCTTAAATGTTTGATAGAATTCACCAGCGATATATATCTGGGCTTGGAATTATCTTTGTGGGAAGTCTTTTAAATACAAATTCAATGCTATTAATAGATATAAGATTATTCAGAATTCTGTTTCTTTTTATGACAGTTTTTCTAACTTGCAAATCTTAAGGAATTTGTCTATTAAATCTGTTTTCAGATTTATTAACATAACTGTTGTCATTGTTACATTTCTTTTGTCTTTTTAATTTCCTCAGTATAACTCTTCTTTCATTCCTCATATTAGTTTCACTCTTTTATTCCTGATGCTGCTTTCTATCTTTCTTCCTTGATCAATTTAACCAAATTTAAATTTTATTATTGATCATTTTAAAGAACCAACGTTTGGTTTCATTGATTTTTTCCTTGTTTTTCTGCTTTTTATGTCATTCAGTTTTGCTTTTCTTTTTACTATTTCTGTTGTTCTACTTACTTTAGGTATAATTTGCTCTTATTTCTCTAGTTTCTTAAATTGGAAACTTATGTCAGTAATTTAAGTCATTTTTACTTTTTAATATAGTTTTTATAGTTCTAAATTCCCCTCCATAACTAGCTTTAGCTACCTTCTGCAAGTTTTATATATAGGGTTTTAATTTTTAGTCCATTCAATTCAAAATATTTTTGTTTATTTCTTCTGATTTCTGTTGTGACTCATGGGTCATTTAAAAATATACTGATCAATGTGAGAATTTTACAGATATCTTTTGTTATTGTTTTCCAATTTAATTAATTTTCCCAAATTATTAAAACTAGGTTTATATCCCAGGATATATTAGTAGTCTTATTTTGGTGTTAGTCCTGTGTGCTTTGTACTGTAAACATTCATCAGGTTTTATGACTTGGTTTTTGGCTCATAACATTGTTTGACTTTTCTTTTTTCTTACTGAATTTTTCTAAATCTGCTTCTTCTATCAAATACTGAAAGTAGAGGGTGGAATCACTAACTATAATTGTGAATTTGTTTCTTTCACTTTTTACTTTGTCATTTTTTTCTTCATGTATTTTGAAGCTTTATTTTGTATGCACACATTTACTACTGTTGTTTGTTCTTAATAAATTGAGCTCTTTATCAGTATGAAATGTCCTGCTTTATCTCTGCTATCACAATTTGTCTCGGCGTCTAGTTTAGCTTTCTCATGATTAGTGTTCACATGGAGTTTCTTTTTTCCATCTATTCATTTTTAATCTACTTTTTCATTATATTTAAAGTGGATTTCTTGTAGGTAGAGTATGGTTGGTTGTTGCACATAAATCCACCTGAAAATGTATTCCTCTTAATTTGAGTCTATAATCTACTTACATTTAATTTATTTATGATATTACTATTTTTGATTTCACTCTTTGCATTTTTGACCCACAGTTGGCTTTATTTTTCTTTATTTTGGATTGTGTATTTATTTATTTATGTTTAGGGTTCATTTTATTTACCATATTAGCTTTTAACTATTTCTCTTATTTATCATTTGAGGGTTTACAATAGGTACCTACATGTTATTAGAGTCTACCATGAATTAATAATATAGCATTTCACATTTTGCATAAGAATTTTAGAGTAGTGTATTCCCATTTTTTCTACTCTCATATTTTATGCTATTATTATCATACATTTTACTTTATGTTATAAATCCCACAATACATTCATGTTATTTTTCTTTTAACAGTCAATTATCATGCAAGAACTTTTTTTTAAATGAGAAAAATGTTTTATCTTAACCATTTTATGACATTCTTCATTCCATCCATGTGATATTGCCCTCCTTCTGTCAGATATACTTCCTTTAACATTTTGTTTTTCTTTTATTGTCCTGGATATTTGCTAGTGTCAAATTCTCTCCCCTTTATCTGAAATATCTAAGGTAGATTTTAGTCATATGTGGAATTCTAGATTGGGAGATTTTTAAATCTCTTAGCACTTTAAAGATGGCCTAGAATTATCTTCTTACTTTCAATGTCTCTGAAGTCAGAAATGTTTCTTAGAATTATCCCATACATGTAATGTTCCATTTTCTCTGGATGCTTTTAAGAGCTGATCTTCATTTGCTTTTGGAAAATGGATTAATTTTCTCAGTGTAATTTTCTTTATGATCATTCTACTTGTGATTCACTGAGCTTCCTGGATCTATTAATTTATGTTTCTCTTCATATTTGAAAAAGAATTCAGCAATGGTTTATTTATTTTTTTAATCTCATGTATTCATTTCAAGGGGCTTTCTTCATGAGTTGTAGAACATATGCCTGGCCTCTACCCAGTAGACACTGGTGGTACCCTCACCCCTATTGGAAAAGTCCAACATGTGCCCAGGCATTGCCAAATGTCCCTTGGATGGCAAACTCACCTCCAGGGATTTCCAAAATTAGGAATGGGAACTATTGCATACTTGAACATGAGTATTTAGGTATAGCTGTCCATATTCATTACTTTAAGGATGTGTCTTATAAATAATTAGTTAAGCAGATATTAGAGAACTGAAAAGAAAAAAAGAGCACTAAAGTGTCAGAAGGATAGTAATTACAGGAAGCAGATACTATTCCCAGGTCCGAGGAAGCCAAAGAACCTGTCTGTATACTAAAACGCAGGGGCTGGGAGAAAGGCCCTGCAGAACTGGGACTCAGACCTCTAGGGCGAAGGAGCCTCCAAGCTGGCACAGGCATTTCTGGATCTCAGAGGAAGAGCCAGAGATTCGGGCTCTGGTCAAGGACTCTGCCTGGTGGGTGAGGGTGTCTCTGGGGAGCCACGGTACCTCAGATCTGGAAGGGCTGGGAGGGAAGCAACTCTCGATATTAGAACTGACTTCAGCTGCTGGAGGGCTGGGCCCTTGCCGAGGCAGCAAGAACAGGAACAGCAAAGATCAGGAGGAGCAGTTTTCTGTCTCTTATCCTCCTGCCAGCCTCCATTCGCAGCCCAGGCTAGGAGGGAGCAGCCTGGGAGAGGAGAAATGCAGTTCAAAGGTCTGGATTCCAGCCTCACAGAGAGGATTATGGAAGAGTGGGTTTGGAGGTGACAGATACTCACTCAGGAATGGGTGACCCTACTCAGGCCACAGTGGTGGTAGATGATGCTGGGCCAGCGAGGTCACCAGTCCTTGAGGGACTCAGGCAGCAATCAGGGTAGGGTGTGGCTTCTTGAGGAGGCTGAATGATTTAGATACAGTCTGTGCCCCTGCAGACACCTAGCACAGGGCCCAAGAGACTCTGAAAACAAAACCACTTTACATGATGCACTTTAAAGGGGCAAGGTCCCTGCATCAACAGGTAGGGGTAGGGGCTGGCAGACATCACTGTTTGTATATTGATGAACTACGACCCCATTTATGAACTTTTGAAGCATGGTTATGCCCATTATATGAATAATATTGAATGAGAGACAAATGTGATAGCTAATAATAGGGTATTAGCAAAATAAATTCTGATACACTTAAACAATGAAGAACTCTGCAGCCATTAAAATAATGCTGTAAAAGAAAATTTAAGTATTATGGAGACATGTTTATATGATATTTAGAAAAAGTTCATTAACTTGTGGAATTTTTGGTATATAAATATTTACCTTCATTATATATTACTTATATAAAAGTTTCTACAGTAAATTATTATAGTATACCTGTGAGGGTTCAACCAGATATGATTTTTACTTTTTTTGTGTTTGTGGTTTTCAGTATGTCCTGAATTTTCTATTAAAGAAAGCTATTTTTGCTTTTATGAAAATATCTAGTTTTTAAAATTAAGAAAGAATAATGTGAAATGTTTGGCATATCACTTTCTCAAATCATTCTGAACTATATAAACTCCTTTCTACATGTTCCCTAGAGTTTAGAAACATTCTTATGTACTATATAAAATATAAAACAATATATACTCTTCTTTATTCTATACTCTTAACATGATCAACCCTGAAATGGGAACTTGAGAACATTTCTAACGTTCCGGGACTCTCCTTTCTTACCAGCCTCTCACAGGCTACAAGTTTTTGGAATAGTAATAGCAATGTATCTCTCTTCCCTTAGTGCTGTGGTCCCCAGCCCTTGGGGACCTGTTAGGGACCGGGTGGCAGTGCTTCACCCCGCCCCACCCCATCCTTGGAAAAATTGTCTTCCATGAGACTTAGGAAGGGGGAGTGCACAGCAGGAGGTGAGTGGCAGGTGAGCCAGGTTTCATCTGTAGTCACAGCCGCTTCCCTCCCCATCGCTTGCTTCCATCACTGCCTGAGCTCTGCCTCCCCTCACCTCCATGGAAAATTGTCTTCCAGGAAACTGATCCCTGGTGCCAAAGAGTTTGGGGACTGCTGCCTTAGTGGACAAGGTCTTCTAATGCCTTTGTGTTAGGATTTAGTCTGTGATGCCCCTGTCCCTCGAATACCTTTTCCTGGCTTCTTCTGAAAAACCCCTATCAACACTGAAGTCCATTTCCAATTTCCTTGCTCTATCTGTAAGGTCTTCCTAGACTCCAAAAGGAGGAATTAGTCCTTGTGTCTTCCATGCTCTCAAGGAACCTCAGTTTGATGACAATTGAAGTACTTTTTGAATGATATTTTAACTGTGAGCAATTATGTGTAATTTTTGTGAGGCTGCCTGTCTCTCCCAATGAGGGCAGGGAAACTTCCTTCTGCATCTTTAATGGCCAGAACAATGCCTGGCAGCAAGAAGGAGCTCATCAAATGACTGTGGAGCTGACCGATAAAACTTTCTGAAGGACTGCCGACTCCTGCTAAGGTGGGCCACAGACTACCTGTGTACACACTCTGCATCCTCTTCTCCCTGGGTTTGAACAGGACCTGTGAACATGATGAGCTTCCACTCCCATGATGATGCTGTGTTATGTGGCAGAAGGGATATTGAAGATGTAATTGACTCCCTCGTCCGTTGGCTTTAAAGAATATTATCTTGGGTGGGCCTGACCTAGTCAGGTGAGTCTTTCAAAGGGAAAGAAGAAAGAGGTTCAAACTATGAAAGGGCCAATGGAAGGGACCACGTGTCATGGACCCAGGAGCAGCCTCTGGGAGCTGAGGACCAACAGGGAGCTGGCAAGACACTGGGGACCTCAGTCCTACAATTGTAGAAAAATGAATTCTTTCAACAACCATAGGGAATTTGGAACAGATCTTTCCCTAGTTGAACCTCCAAAGGAGGATGCATCTGGCTGACACCTTGATTCCAGACTGTGAGACCCTGAGCAGAGGACCAAGCTAACGTGTGCTGGACTCCTGGCACACAGACACTGTGAGATAAGCGAGTTGTGTTGTTTTTAGTTGCTTCGTGTGCAGTGATTTTCACACAGTGTATCAGTCAGGGTTCTCCAGAGAAACAGAACTAATAGAGTGTGTGTGTGTGTGTGTGTGCGTGTCTGGATTTGATGCTGCAGTCTTTGCAGTCTTGAGGTAGAGTTTCTCCTTGCTGGGGAAACCTGTTTTTGCTCTAAGGCCTTTCAGCTACTTGGATGAGGTCTGCCTGCATCATCGAGCGTAATCTCCTTTACTTAAAGTCGACTGATTGTATATGTTAACCACATCCACAACATACCTCTACAGCAACACCCAGATTAGTGTTTGAGTAAATAGCTGGGTACTAGAGCCCAGCCAAGTTTGCACATCAACTAACTGTCGCACAGAACAACTGAAAACTGACACAAATACATTGATGTCGGAAAGACAAAACATTAAAATAGTATAAATAAAACTTAGTAGAGAACATGGCATACAGCCCACCCAATAAATGTATGCTTTTTATTATTGTCATATTTCTGAAAATTTAAATTTTAAAAATCATATGTACCCCCCCAATGCAAAAGGCAACATGATATAATGGCACAATCACTGAATGCAAAAGAGGGAGAAGCAGCAGGTGTCTTGGCTCCAGAGTTTACCTGCTTATGTATTTTGGGCAAGTCCTTAACTTCCTTTGTTTCCCAACCTATGAAATAATATCCATAATCTCACCTTACACCTTATATGGCTAATTGATTTGAAAATTCTTTCTAATTGTACAGGTCTCCTAAAAAATAATCTAGAAAGGCTTATATTCAAATGTCATAAGTCAGTGAAATCAGAACCAGGAATCTAAAATCCATTTAGAAGGGTAGGAGAGCTCATGTATTTTTAAGCTGATAAAATGATTGTGATTGAGCAGTGACTTGAGCCCTGAGCTTGCAGCAGTAAAGGAAAAAAAAATGTTGAGATAATTTTATTTGTTATTTTAACAACAGGAAAAAAACCTATTATGTAATGGGAGGAAACATGTATTTATTAGGTCAGAGGAATGTTTCTTGGAAACACTTTATTATGTCATGACTCATATAAGGAACGGTGAACGAGAGTGACGAGTGCACTCCAGCACAGTGGATGCCAGTCAGACTGGCCCGGGTTCAAGTCCCAAATCTGCCAGTTCCTAGATATCACTCTGAACTAAGCCAACATACTTAATGTCTCTGAGCCTCTGTTTCCTCATCCAAAAGTTGGGAATTTGCATAGAATCTACTTCGTTGAGTAGTTTGTGGTGTTTTTAATGGAGCTGGAGCTTCTGAAGTGTTTAGCACAGCATGTGACATGGAAGAGGTTCAGCACACGTCTCCTGGTTAACTAGGGTTTGGATAATCATTGCTATGGCAGATACTCAAAGTCCTTCACATGGTCTTTGGCCCCACTAACCCATGGTGGACACCTTCTCGCCTATGGAATGGATGTGCAAACTTTCTTTCCCTCTACAGACATCTTCTGAGCACCCCAGGCCATATCCCGCACTGTTGTAGGAGGTGTCCCTTAAGGTACGGCAAAGCCGGGCCCTCAAGGAGCCTGCTGGAGAAACAGACGTGTCACTGTGGAGTTATCCAGCCTCCAGGAGATGGAGAAGTGCACCTTTGCCCTTTCCTCCCCAGCTCTTCCAGTATTTGATAAATCAGAAATCATCTCCAACCTGCGCAAGCAGATCATCACTCTGAACCCCTTTGCTTTCCTCTGCATCATGCCAGGCCCGGCATGGTCCTCACGTTGGGGACAGGGTACTCAGCATCCATGCTCATGCACCAAGACACCCTGAGGCCTGTGAACCCACCGCCCGAGCCATCACCCTCCCCCATCCCTGCACACCTGGCTTAAACATTGGAAAGGATCTGCCTGAAGACCATCCCTCAAATCCTGGAGCTCAAGTGACACTTCTTCCGAGAAGCCTGCCCTCCCCTGTGGTCTGGGTCCACTAGTCTATGCTGCTTGGCTTTTTTCACTCACACGCTTTTGTTCTCGCTGCCATATGGAGCTCCCACATGGGTGCGTGGTGTACCCGCCTCTCTCTTACGAATGATGTTTCAGCTTCTGAGCAGCAGGGACCTTGTAGCACATCGATCTCTCTATGCCTGGGCCCAGCCTCTCACCTGCTCCATGTTTATTGTGTTTAGGCCACTGGCATTCAGTTAAGGCTTTGTTAAATGAATAAATAGCCGGGAAAAAAAAAGAACAAAGAAATAAACTAGCATCGCTATCTTTTACTTATTGAGCATCTACTATTTTCTGATTTGGCCCATGTTAATTGAACTACTCCAGAGCTTACATAACCGATCTGAGCCCTCGAATTTTCTATGAAAGTCCAGATTTGGGAGAGTCATGCTTCTAACTGGCTAGGTAGTGAATAAAGCTAGAAAGTGCTACAGATGTGATTCAAGGCCCCCTCGGGCTCCCAGAACTTCTCAACTCTCAATTAAACCTGGTTCTTCTCACCTTGGACCTACCCCACCTGACCTACGTCCCAAAGACCACCTCCATCTGGGAAAATGGATGGCTCCCTCCAAGAAGATGTTCATATATATGAACCTCACATCTCAGCGAACATGTGTCTACAGGAAATTGAAGTCAAGGCACGCTGCACTTCAGCAGCTGTGATAGGGCAACATTAACTTCCGCTCCGGTAAAACCTTCCCCAACGCAGGGACGGAGACTTGGAAGCTGAGAGCTTATCTTGGTAAGACTTGCGTAAGCTCTAAAACGGAAGCTCCTCTTCCGAACAAGAGACTGCCATATGCCAGTGAGTGTGATTATTCAAAGGGAAGATTGTTTTATTTATTTATTTTTTCCTTAGGATATCATGCCTGCTCGTCTACATTTCCATGGGCTCATAATCTTTCAATTAGATACTCAGTTGAATATAAATAATTTTGCCAGTGATTCTTGCTGAGGAATGTTTGGAATAAAAGAGAGAGAGGGAGAGAAAGAGAGAGAGAAAGCTTTGCAAACAAGAGGTCTCATCAGCTCAATATTACACTTTGTCATTAATGACACCGACTGTTTTCATTCATTATTCAGCCCAACTTAACAGTAATTTGTGCCTGAGAGCAAGAGCAAAAAGGAGAAAAAATGAGGGCTGGAGAGAATGTGTTTATATTAGAAATAATTTTAAAATAGTGTCTCTAATGCATAGTGAGAATGAATATTATTTTCACCATTTAAATTCAATTATATGCACAGTGGTTTTGCTTTTCTCTTAAATGGTAAAATGGTCCTTTAGAGGCTTAAGAGTTGTGATAGTTTGAGTATATGGCCTTCTTTCTTTCTTGTACTGCATCCTATATATATACATATATCTTTCATTTCCAAATTAATTGTCCTTCAGTGGGAAGCTCTTTAAGGCGAAGGAGTTTCTCTTGAGATACCAAGAGACTGGCTCTAAGATCCCAGGTTGCATTTGTTCGTTCCTCCCACAGGTGCGTGTCTCAGGCCTGGTGTTGGCACAGAAATCACCAGGAAGGAAAGATGAGTCCCAGCCCAAGGTGCGCAGGGTCCCAAAGGGAGCTGGCCTTTAGGCAAATCACTGCAGCAAGGCGGTGCCACCGGGCAGCAGGGACATGGGGGCAGAGTGACAAGGGAGGTGGCACCAAGATGGGAGCTTCAGATCGCAGACATCTGTGGGCTCTTGTTGAGAAAAGACGTTTGGAATTAAGGGCACAGCACAGGCAAAGAATATAATGTTTGGGGGACGCTTAATCAAGTCGGGGTTCCTGGAGAGTAACATGTGAGCAGGGAGTTGGGGGTGGGAAGGACAGCTCAGCGGGCGCCACACGTGGGGCCCCAAGCAGAGGAGCGCCTGTGAAGAGGGGTTTCCAGTAAGCTCTGAGGCTCAGTTAGTGGCATAAGGAGAGCATGGGGGTAACAGTACCAACGCCAGTTTCCTGGTGCTCAGGGGGAAGCTGGGTGAAGGGTATACTGGAACTCTCTGCATGACTTTTTGTAAATTTCTCGTGATTTTAAAATTATTTCAAAGTTAAAATAGTTATGTACTTATATATGCACATATATGCACACACATATACGCACATGCACACACATATACACACATATGCTTACATGTGTACACATATATACATGTATATTAATATAAACACATATATACATGCATATATGTGAATATATACACACATATATGTACACACATATACATACATATATATACAAACACACGCACACACTTTCTTAAGGTCTCTAAGATATACAGATGAAGGGGAGCCAGTGAAGACTCCAAAGCAGAGATGTGTTTCCTAATAAGGTTAGACTTGGGAGGGACTTCAAAGGTTTTCAGATCACACCCCTTTTCCATCATGTAGAAAATTAAATAGAATTTCAGACAGGACTAACTGAGATCACATGGTGTATTAGTGATTGAGCTGAAATGAAATACAAGGTTTATTCACAGGCTTGCTAGCTGTTTCCTTTTTCCAACACTTGTTTAACTGGAGGAACTCTATTGGAATGAGCACAGTCTTTTGAGACAGACAGCTCTACATGTGAATCCTGACCTTGCTAGCTGCACACCTTGCTGGGTGCTTCCGGAAGTCATTTCAGGTGTTCTTTGAAGTTCACCGCCAAGAGTCCTGACTCTATTTTTATTACCTGTGGGATGTTGAGTCAATTGTGTTTCATGTTTTCCATGTGTAGAATTGAGGAAAGGATGACACCAACCAGACAGGTTTGCAGCAAGGAATAAATGATAAATGTGTGAAAAGTTCTTAGCATGTGTTGTGGCACATGAGTGTTCAATAATATTACCTGTTATTATTTGAGCTGAATGAATCTGGACATCTTGCTTAATCTTGATTAGCTTCCAAGTTCACACCTATAAAATGGCGATAATCGTAAGTACTTAACAAGACCATTGAGAAGACCGAGTGAGATGACGCCCTGGGGCTGGGCCAGAGCTGGCCTCCGTCCACAGTAGTCTCTCTCCCTATTGCAACCTGACTGTCTTTCACCCCTGGTCAGCCTCTCTGTATCCAAATCCACCAACAGCACATGACTGGAGCCTCCTGACCCCACTTACAGCCTGCCCTGCCCCAGACACTTGGCGCTGGTCTCTCATCTTGCAATATATTCTAATTTAAAAAAACAGATACTTACTATGAAAAAAAGGTATATATAAGAAAGAACAAATTCCCCTCAAATTTTATGTGTTTTAGAGTCATGTATTCTGAATATTTTGGCGCTATTTCCTCCTGGTTCATTATGTGTATTTTACGCAGGTGAATTTATCCCGAGAGGGAAAAATTTTGCAACCTCTCATTTATTGTGGGAAGAGGAATGAGGCTAAAAGTCATTTTTCTTTGTCATCAATATTTTCTAGCATTTCAAAATGGCTGCTTAATAGTCCTTTGGGGGAGGGGTACATATACACATTCAATGATTCTGGAATGGGAGATTCTTAACATACATATATATATATAAATAAATGTATACGCACATGTGTTTAGCTGTTGTGAATGAACAGCACTGTGGTGAACACATCTTCATTCCCATGACTTGGGGGTATCTACTCTCTTGCTGACAGATGTACCTAATCTTGATTCCGTGTCTTCTCCCCTTTTCTGAATGCCATAAGCTCCATCCCTGGGTCTCAGCCCTCTAATATGCTGAAATTCATTGATGCTGTACAGCCGCCTCTAGCCTGGCCAACTCCTGCCTCCTCACCTCTCTGGGTACCATCTTCTTCCTCCTAAGGACTGGATCTCTCACTCCAGATGTGGTCTGAGCCCCTGTCCCATCTCAACTTGCCTGGTCCTTTCAGAGTTAATATCACTATTCTCAATTTGTCCAACAAACAATAAAACCACAGTCGACTCCTTCTAGTCTATCAAGCTTTTTCTGAAGGCATTTTGGTTCTCGTCTTTGTTTCAACAGGGTTTTGAATGGAAACATATAAGGAATTCCAGGAGACGTAAAGTGAAATGGTTTGGTTTTAGGCGGGTTAGCTGCATTGCTAGTATTAAAAATTCTAATTCTTGTTGGAACAGCATGAGCTTTGAGCTCCAGCAGAACCCAGCTCCAACCTCCACTCTTCCCCTTCCTAAATGTGTGAATGATGAGAAAGTAACTGAACCTCTCTGAGCTTTAGTTCCCTGTCTGAGCGTGCAGGGTGGCAGCACTCACTGGGAATCTCTGGGAAGGCTTCGGAGCCTTGGGTTTTTGTTGTCACTGAGTATTCTAGTGGCTAAGCCAGCCTCTGGGACAGCTGGAACATTCCAGTCAGTGCTAGAAGGAGAGGAGCCTGTGACTCACTATTGGCATGAACTCAGACAAGACAGTTACCCTTATGAGCCTCAGTTTCTCTCTTTGAAAAAAAATAGAGATACATATTTATTCCTTGGGGCTGTTCCATCCAAAGAGATAATGCATTTAAAGTCCCTGGCATATGCCAGGAGCTCAATAAATATTCATTTCTTCTCACCCTCCTCCTTCTCCTCCCTAATGCCATCTTGGATTTCACCACAAGGCGTTTGACCAGGCGAAGAAGGTCACGGAGGAGACACGGGCAGCGCGGAGCTGCACTTCTCCAGACTTTTGAAAATGATTGAAAGTTAAACTGGGCCAGGAGTCTGGTGACGTTTGGGTGAGAGACAGAGTTAAATTAAGGTTTAATCTTAGCCCTTTCCATGTGTTAACCAGGCTGCACGGAGCGAGGAGTTTGAAAGAGATTCAATGCTGAATTTTCTCACTAATCTGATGAGAAGAGAGAGACACGGGAGGAGAGAGAACGGGAGAGGGGGAGAATCAGAGTTCAGATGGCTAATTTTCTAGCCAGCAGCTACTGGAATGTTTCCATTCGGAGATAGGAAAGGAGACAAAGAGAAATAATAACCGAAGATGGCTTTGTCGGCCAGAAAGAAAGTGATCATTTTGCCGGGGCGGAGGGCAGTGGGCGAGAACACAGACGGAGCAGGTACTCGGGGGACAGATTTCATTTTAATGTAGTCACTTTGGTACCTCTCTATCTGCACATTCAATTAGCATCAGAGGGAAAAATAAAAGTTCTTCATGTGTCAGCCTGCCTCCCAAACTCGGGGAGAGCGCTGGGGGAACGCAGTAACCTTACCCGGGCTCCTCCGAGGGCACTTTCCGCCTCTGAGCTGGCCTCTGACGCTAAAGAAAGTGGATATATTAATTTTTCCCCCTTTTCTGTTTCCTTCAGGAAAGCAAAGTTTCCAGTGTTGTCTTAAGTGAAAGCAGTTGAGTAATTGTCTCTTTTATAGGTTCTTCCTCCTCCCCCAGAGTCGTAAGAGTCACCCTCCTAAGCCTGTTCCTTTTCTCTCAGCCCCTCTCTGGTATGTTTTGCTGATTCATGACACGTTGGCCTGACATGGGCCCCGTGTCCCTCCACCGCCCCCTGGCATGTGCAGACGGGAGGTGGCGAGGTGAGCTCAGCATGGAGCACCCATGCCCACGGCCTTCAGCCTCGAGGCTCCCCCCAGCCTCTTCCCGTTCTGAATTTTCCCCACAGGATTCCAGGTCTCCAGTCAAACCGAGTACACCTGTTTGACCTTGTGCTCCCTTGAGTCATTCCTTGAGTAAGCACGGGGCCCTTCAACCCTGATTTCCAAAATTCTACTAAATTTCAACGTCCTGATCCAATTCTATTCCCCAGCCTTCCCTGCCCTAAGTGTCCTGAAAAGTACATTCTAATCACCCCACCTCTGCACAACTTTGAGTCAGTAGAACTCAGAAGCATTCGTTCGTTCATTCATTCACATTTGTCATATTTGAGAAGGATTGTGCAAAATGGCCACAATACTCCTTGTCCAGTGAGCTCTCCCAAAGCTGTGTCGCTTCCCATGGAGAGGCAGAGACTTCGTGCCCCTCCTCTGGGACCCGGGCATCAAGCAAACGAGCTAATCGCCTTTCGGAAACGGCACTTTAGTACATGAAACCCGTCTGCCAATAGGAGAGAAGGAAGAAAGACATCCACCGTCTTTTGGGGTCCTTACTATATGACAGGCATCTGCTATTTCATTTACTCCTCATAGCAGTCCCATAAAAATTATGATAATCCTCAAACTACAGATTTAGACTTAACCACACGCCGGTTAAATTGCATGAGGGTGGCACTAGTAGATTAGCCAATGCCGGGAAACCCTTCCCAGCCACCGTGGCGACTCCCACACATGAGGACACCATGCAGCCGGCATTTGCTTTCAAGACTTTTGAACAGGCTACCTTGAAAAGGATACTCTTCCACGTGTGACTTCGTGTCTTCTGTGGCTCTGGTACGTGGGGACTTTATAGCTTATGTACATTCGCGATGGATGCCTTCTTTCCACACAGTCATTCCCAGACCTCATGGAAAAGTGATACCGATTCACACTCCCATTACAACAGTGGAAAAACAAGGCACAGGACTTAGGAAAAACCAGTTAAATGTCCTCAGGAATGTCCTTTAATGGTCCTTGAACAATTAAAATATATATATTTATTATGTTTATGGTGAAAGCTCCACTTAATTTTTTTTCTTTTCTGCATTGTGTGAACAGGCGTGTTGTGAAGCGTTGCCGATTCTATTTCAGTGAGCACAGAAGTGCGGCTGAGGAGTATGGAGCCATCTCCTTTGAGAACGAGAGGTTTGTCCCACCCCACTGCCTTGCTCTGTGTGCAGAAGCCAGGCGGGTGGGAGGTGGGAGGCCCGGACCTAATGCTAACACGCCGCATTACTCCGGGTGACCCCGACATCCAAAGACTTCATTTTTAAGAACAACCCATCTGTGGTGAGGCTGTGGGTGGTAGTTTCTAGAAAGATGATGTAACTGCTTATTAAAAGAAACTGTGGTGTTGAGACTTACTCTTTGGATAGTGAGACTTCTTACAAGACATTCCAAGAACCCCAGAAGTTTCTGGATAGCATATGTGGATCTACAGATGAAGACACACTCGTTCTTCTGACGAAATCCTTCCATCCTACCCCTAGAGGATGCTGTAATTGGAATCAAAACTCTGGGAGTGATCGGAGTGACGTCGTTAGCCCACATCTTCCTTCTATAAAGAGGAAACCGGAGGCTTCTGGAGAGGAAAGTCACTGACCCTAGGTCACCCTGTGGTCAAGGACAGTTGTCATCAGCTACGCATGGCCCTGTGGAGCGAGCACACTGTGGCCAGAGGCTAGTTCTGCGCACCTCGCCCTGGTCCACTCACCCCACCCACACTCTCTCCTGCTCTTCACCTTCCTGGCTTCTGACCTCGCTGTGAGTTTGGGGTCCAGACTTCTATCCATGGGGTCTGCCCACTGTCTCTCTTTTTAGTGACATCTTCCCCTACAAGAGGGTCAGGCATGCAAACACATACATGTGCCAGGTAAAAATCCCACAAGGACTGGGAAAATTGTCAGATGGGAGAGAATCCTTCCAATTCACACACACACACCCTGCTGGCTAAAGCAATGCGCCTGAAACTGTTACTGGCTACGCGCAGCCAATTTGAAAACCATCATGGACTGGAGCACAAATTAGGTCTGATGTTTTGTTTGACAGCTGGTCTAGATGACCACTGAAATATCTTCACCTCCTAGAATACCGTTTTTTTTTTCTGCACCTCAAAGTTGCTATCACACAAAGCTATTTTTCACTCAGCCCCCCTTCCCCAAGATGGAAAAGTTCCTCTCTCCTTTGTGCATCTCCATTGCTATACTGACAAGAAAACAGTAAGAATGGTAAATAACATTAACAGCAATAACAATGCATTGCTGAATGCTCACATGCCAAGTAAAATGCTAGGTGCATTATTTTGTTCAGTAGCTAGTGCTATCCTATGAGACAGAAACTCTTCTTTATTCCATTCTACAGATTAGGAAACTGAGGCACAGAGAGGTTAAATAACTTGTTCATGGTCTAGGAAATGGTGTAGCCAAGAATCACTTGCATGCACGTCTTACTCTAGAGCTGTGGTCCCCAACCCCCAGGCTGCAGACCAGTACGGGTATATGGCCTGTCAGGAACCTGGTCACAGAGCAGGAGGTGAGCGGGGGGCCAGGGGGCAGGTGAGTGAAGCTTTATCTGTATTTATAGCCGCTCCCGATCACTGGCATCACAGCATAAGCTCTACCTCCTGTCAGATCAGCAGCAGCATTAGGTTTTCAGAGGAGCACGAACCCTACTGTAAACTGCGCATGGAGGGATCTAGGTTGCAGCTCCTTATGAGAATCTAATGCCTGGTGATCTGAGCTGGAGCTGAGGCGGGGATGCTGGCGCTGGGGAGAGGCTGCAAATACAGATCATCATTAGCAGAGAAGTTCAACTGCACAATACATGTACTGTGCTTGAATCATCCCGAAAGCACTCCCCACCCCACATCCGTGGAAAAATTGTCTTCCATGAAACCAGTCCCTGGTGTCAAAAAGGTTGGGGGCCACTGCTTTCAGGATCCTCATCACCAGGCATCTCCCTCCATCAACCAGCCAACTGCAACTCTACGAAGACCTCAAGAACCCTTCTCTGACTTTACTGCTTAGCATTCTTCTCTTCTGCTTGACTATGAGTTGTTAAAGGTCAAAGCTAAGGGCTTCACGCACAGTAATGACACAATACATTTGCATGCACGGGTCAGGATTGCCCTTCAGAAACTTCCAAACTTAGCATTGTATGTTGATGTCATCCTGTATCATCCTGTTACTAATGGAACAAATGTAGAGCCTTGTGTGAAGGGAGTAATTTTGTGTTTTCTTTACTTTTTTTGTTTTATTTTTTAATAAATTCACAACTGCCCCTTTCAATCACAGCCATGTGGGACATTTCATTCTGGTTGCATCCAATTATATCTTCGCTTGATGTGAATCAAATCAAGACTTTGATTCCTAATACTGCCATGATTTCATCTCAGTCAAAGCCCACCGATGTGTGACTACATACCACAATGACAGAGAAAATATCTGCACATGTCCCCTTAAGTCCAGGGAGGGCAAGGCCCACAGTGGGCTCCGAAATAAAAGGAGTCTATAATCAAATAATTGTGTGACACATACCATGCTGAAAATGTCACCATGTACATTTGCACATAAAGATCTCTGAAAAGTACAGTAAAGAAATCTACTCGACTGTAACCCAATATGTCCCAGCATGTAACCCAGCATCCTTCCTCAGTCACAGTGGCAGGGATTGTTAGTGGCCAGTTAATAATCATTCTCTTCAACTTTGTTGGTAATTGAACTCTGACTTTGTTCACATTGGCAATACCCCTGGCTAAAATACTATATTTTCCAGTGTCTCTCGCAGGTGGAAATGGTCATCTGACTACACTCTGGCCCATGAGATAAAAACAGAAGTGTCCTAAGGAACATCAGGCAAGACTATTTTAAAAAGACCTTATTTATCTAGGAGAAGTTCCATTCTGTTCACCATGCTTCCTTCTTCCTCATTTCTGCTTCTTGGAATGTGGCTGTGAGGGCTGGAGCACTAGCAACCATCCTGAACTACAAAGTGACTTACAGATGGAAGCCATTGCTAAGGATAGCAGAGATGTAAGATAGAGGATCTGGGTATCTCATAACAGCAGCCCAGCACTGCTTACCTCTCTGCTTCTTTTACTTGAAAGAAAAATGAACTTCTACCTTGTTTAAGCTACTGTAGCTTCTGATCACTTAGTACTGAAACACAACTCCCAGCTGAATTAATCATTGAAACCCTTTTCCACAAAATTACTATTAACATTCTTCAGGACACATTCTGAAAACCAGGAATCTGAGCCAACCTTCAATGCCTACATCTTCAGGAGGGAACCAACGCCCAGAGAGTGGAAGTGACATGCCAGTGGTCACACAGTTGTTTAGCTGTACACCTGGACTTCGGCTCAAGGCCTTCGCTCTTACCTCATTCATGGATATTTTCAAGACCAAGTCTAAAATTTTAAATCTATAGTATTAATAAGCCAGTGCATGAATTATAGATCTCTGAGCACCTCAGAGAGAAACTTAGAGTGCCTTAGAGAGGAAAGGAAGCCATTTGGGGTGACCTCGTACTGGAATGTTTGCCACTGGGCATTTAGGGGACCTGAGATCTCCCTGTCACTAAGGCACGAAGCGAAGTTTCTCTAAGAGAAGGCAATGTGGTTGCCAGCGAGAATGATACTTTTGTCTTCTCTCCTTTCAAACCCAAATAAATCAGAAAGGCTTTTAAATCCGTCCTGCAAGAATGCCGCCGTCCTGGACGGTTTGGGGCGGTCTGTCAACTTGTCTCGGAGTCCACAGGCCGATCCAAACACCCCAAGGAAGCTGCAAGTTGCAACAGAAGCAAAAATGTGGTCCCTGGTTAATGACGGCTCTCAAGTGACTAAATCCGCTCTAGAAAACGGCTACCTGCTCCTGCCTCCCCTGCCCCACGACTCCGGAGTGCACACGCGTGTGCCGCGGTGCACGCACACCGGGACCCTGCCGGCTGCGATGGAAGGAGGAAGAGGGAAAGCGGCATCATTAATTACTCCCCCATTGTCAGAAAAACGTTTAAATTATGATATTGTTACCTAAGGGCTTGCTGACAGACTTCTTCAGTTCTCCCCCACCTGGCTCGAATCCAAGGCGGCTTTTCTCCCTTCTTTCTTTTGAATTCTGGAATGCAGACGGCAGAATTTTCCATCGGTAAACGAATGTGTCTAAACCCCAATTATCACGCCGTGTCACGAAAAGGGGCCCTCAGCAGTCAACTCACCCCACTTTTATGCAATGAAATGCTGGATCTTGTGGTGTTCGTAGGCTGTGTCTTCCTGGAATTTTTAGGCACTTTGGGGGTTCTTCACCTATAAATTCCAAGTCACACTCACTCGTAAGGGATTGTTTAAAACCCGCGGTGGCATTTCCCCATGATACATTCCACAGGTTCCTGCATTTTCACTGAGGACACTGGGACGGCCTTATGGCCTTTGTTGTCTCCTGGTGCACAGGTCAAAGCTAACTGCTCTAACAAGCCACCCCCGCCCCAGAGGTGTACCAAACAGAAGCGAACGTCCTGCCTCTGTTTCTCGTAGCCCAGGGAGGTCAGCGGTGGGGAGCTCTTTGCTCCAGGCCGGGGGTTGGCAAACTGCAACCCACGTTCCCCATCCAGGCTGGCACCTGTTTTCATAATAAAGTTTTATTGGAACATAGCCACGCCAGTCATTCGCATATGTTCTGCGGCTGCCTTTGCGCTACCATGGCAGAGTTGAGTAGCTGTGACAGAGACGGCATGACCCACCACGTATAAAATGTGTACTTTTTGGTTCTTCAGAGGAAAATTCTGCTGACCTTGCCCCGGGCAGGCGTCCAGGGACTCTGTCTCCTGTCTCTGGCTCCACTGTCCTCTCAGGTCCTGGGCTCTCCAGTCTTCTGGCGCACACGTGAGTTAGGCAAGGAAGTGACGTAGGAGACTTCTGCTCATGCTCCAGTGGCCAGGACTTGGTCACGTGCCACGCTGATCTGTCAGGGCTGTCCCCAGGACAGAGGAGAGCCAACTTCGATGATCACGCGCAGTCTCTGTCCCGCCTTGATCTCTGGACTTGATGGGCTGTTTCCTGGCTGCCCCGGTGCCCACAGGACCTGCCTCCGTAACACCTCCCTCGTCTCTCTGGCGTCACTAGCCACTCTGCCGCTGCCCCGGTTCAGCTCCGGGCGTGTCCCGCCTCTGTTGTTGGAACTACTTCCTCTCCGCTTTCATGGCTCATGTCCGTCTTCCTTTCCCTGCCTGGTCGACCCTGTAATCACATGCATTTTTGCTGAAACGACTTCAGAGTCTCTTTGAACTGGCCACCAGTTCCTACAAGATCTGAGAAGACCAGATTCCAGCGTCGTATCTTTTCATGCACAACCCGAGACCTTTCTGTCCCACCGAATGGACTTTCTTCTCTCCACTGACTTGCCCACATCCACTTTGTGGGTTTGTGCACCCATTGTTCCTTCTGCCTGGGAAGTCCTCAGCTCCCCACTCCTCAACCATTCGATTCATTTCAGCATGTCAAGTAGCTCCCACCTTTCCATTCCCATAAACTGTAGACACCACAGGGAAGCAGGACCTGGCCACTTTTATCCTCTGTACTGTCCCTAGAACTGGTGGATTTCCCAGCATGTGGTAGATGATCAACTTTGTTTTAAGTGAATAAATGAATAAATAAATGCCTGTTTTCCATGCATACTTGCATACCCAATGAACTGGGATCCTTCCTTTCTGATCTGTACTCTTTGTAGGTAACTTATTACTTTTTATTTTGCATTAGCTATATGTGTGCATCTTGTATTGCCTTCACAAGGCTGCACAATTTTCTTGGGTGAGAGAAACACCGTTAGTCATGACAACTTCCAGCACATGGTAGATCCTCAGTGAATGTATGGTCAACAGATGAATGAATGAATGAATGACGCTGAGTTCTTTCTTGGCGAGTATGGCCCATTGATCTGCACTAAGCCTCATGTTGCTTCCTTCAGGAGGGAATGGAGAGTGAGGATATTAATTTTAGAATGAGGAATGTCTTTCTCTCTTAAAGAGGGTTTGAAAGGCTTTAAATCACAGCCAAGGAGATTCGAGGTTAAGTAACAGCTTAAATCCCTGAGCAGTGTAGCTGTTCCTGCCCTTTTATGCATAGACAGGAATTAAGGGCCTAATACCAGGATGAATAACTCTGGACTTAGGTGACTTATGAAGAGACAAGAAAAAGAAGAAAAAAAAAAAAAGTCTGGACTCTGAATAGGGACTTGTTGGAATGCTCTATCAAGTATCACTCTAACTATGTGCAATTGAGTGGAAGTGACTAGGCCCGAATCATTTTTCCTATTCATACAATGGGCATCGCTTCATTAATCAAAGCTTAGCGTTAGGGCAGAGAGGGTGGATGTGATTGCAAAGCCTCATTCTGTGGACCCATTCAGATATACAACACTAAGATTCAATTCATTGGGATCACAAGTTTTCCAATTCTCTTCCAGCTCTGGAAACTTAAAAATAGATTGCAAATGGGCAGGGAGCTCTCCCTGTGCTAGGGGTCTGGGTGGGATCCCTTTATTGCACAGGCTGGGTGTGGCAGAGACGGTGGATTCTGAATATTCTGTGTGCTCCTCTACATGTCCCCCCAACAGCCTTGTAGTTGGATGGTTTTGTGGTGGGGTTCTTCCAGATGGAGACCCCAAGACAAGGACTGAGAGGCCCATAGTGTCCATAGCAGATGATCCCTGGTGACACTAATAGTGGAAGGAAGAGAGTGAAGGGAAGGACCAGTGCAGTAGCGAGCCAGCTTCCCCTATGGTCAGCTGGATCTTAATGCCACTGGGGAGTCGGGAATCAGTGTAAAAGCAGCCTCAGAATAACCCTGATGGAGAGGGGAGGAAGCTGGGTGTTTATCCATTGCTTCTCCGTCCATTGCTGGCTGAGGGCTGTGAGCAGAGGTCCGTACCCTCAGGCGCCCTCTGCTTACCCTGCATTTGTGAGCAGTCGGCTCCATGGCAGAGTAGAAGGTGGCACAGCGAGCAGCATTGGGACCACAGAGATGAACACCAAGGGATGTGAGCAGGCCACCAACACGGGGAACCGTGTGCCAAGTTCTGCCTAATTGGCCGTGAGAGGAAGTGGCATGGCCACTGCCAGGCTAAGGGCTGTTTCTACCACCTCTTCTCCACCGTAACCATGGTGACCACATAGCCACATGTTTCAGATGATCAACTGTATGACGATGAACTTTCCAGCCTGGATACCTGAGTGACTGTGTGGAACAATTCCCTGCTCCCCCAATCTCCCCCAGTGGTTGTTGAACTTGTAACATGAGGGAGAATAAAAACCTTTGCTGCGTTAAGCCACTGAGATTTCAGGACTTATCTGTTGTGGCAAGTAGTATTAATTACCCTGGTAAATATCCTAGATATTACAGCTTCAGTCCCCAGTTCATCTATATTCATCTATTAATAAGTTTCTACTAAGTGTTGGGCACAACACTAATTTCTACCTAGTGTTTATCACATTTGTTGGCTCATTTAATCCTTACAGCTTTATCAAGTAGGTCTTATTCCATTTCTGAAGATGAGGAAACTGAGCTTCAGAAATGTTACTTAAGCTACCTACGTTGCACAGCTGGTAGCTGGAGGTCTCAGGCACTATGATATCATCATGGTGATCAGATGAGACCACAATGCAAGGCTGGTTTAATCAATTCTTTGCCTCAGCCACACCGTGAAAGCAAACCCCGGCATGAACACAAGCATCTTCATGATCAAAAGCAAAGCCTCCCAGGCTCTCCTGGTACAGAGAAGCCTCTGCCTGTGAGATCCAGAGCTGAAGAAGCTTCCCTGGCAATTTCAACGAACAGTGAGAAGCGACCACTGCAGCAAACAACATACAGTTGATTCAAATAGTCCTTGTAGTCATTTTCTCCTCCCCTTCCTTCCTTCCATTGTGAAATCTACCAAAATTTATCAGGAAATCTGTGGACAGCATCAATTCTAGAAGAGTAGTGGAAAAGCCATTTTCCACATGTTTTGGTGAGTCCATACTGGATGGAGTTCGTTAACTATTTCTCTTATTAAAGACAATGCATTTTACCCCAGGGCTTCTCAAACCTGAGAGAAGCTCTTAGAGAGATTGTTAGTACTAAGACATCCCCCGTTCTTGGATTCTGATTCAGCAGACCTAGGACGGGCACCAGGAATGTGCACTTTCAACTCCTTCCCAAGGTCGAGATGCCAGTGGCATCTGGTGGCTGCTGGTCTAGCAGCACACTCTGAGCAGGTGACACAGAGGTTTGATTGTTTCTCTGATGACAACTCTCAAATTCTACCTAATCACACAGACTTACTTTCACTTTGCTCTTCATTGCTATTTATATAATTTTGATCTTTGCAATGTAATCAGTCACTTGTTTTCCATTCACATGACAAATATTTATGGATTGCCTACTCTTTGCCAGGTGCTGTTAGGTGCTAAGAATTCAAAAATAGCTAAAATACTATTCTCCTCCTCAAGGAATGGATGGTCAAGTGGCTAAGCGAGGGGGAGGTGTGTGTCTGTGGGGTGGGGCAGCAGCGTAGCCTGGCAACGGTTTGAGGATCGGGACAGGGGAGCCATTGAGTCTGACACAGGGAAGGTGTGAAAGGTTCTTTTCCTTCACGTCCTGCTCCTTTCTCCATTCCCTCCTTCTTCAGCTTTCTGTCTTCATCTTCATATCATCTTCAGCCACCATTTGGGGAGGGTTTTGCACCTTCCAGCCCTGTGGCAGGGCAGGCATTTGTAGCCCCCTAGCAGGGCATGGGGTGGCGTCTGTCCTCTTTGGAGTCCCATTGGTTTGAGAGGCCTGGCATTTTGTGTTGAGAATTCTCTCTGTTGTCTGTGTTTGTTATTTGTGAAGTCTGTTGAAACATAGAAAAGTTCCATCAAAAAGTCCCTTCAGGAAATATTTGGCAAGGTGGTCAACTTATAGCTGTGAACCTAAGTCTAAGGAAAATGGTAGACTATCGTGTCAAAATCCAAATTCCTGTGCATAAACAGAATTAAACATCATCCTATCTCTGCCAAAGACAAAGCTGTGACCTCTACCCACATGGGAGGCCCACCCAGACCTCCAGCCGGCCAGGCACCAGGCCTGGGATGGAGCCAACACTTCAGCTATCTTACGTGCAGCACTAAGAACAATAGACATTCCCCTGCCCTTCTGACCACCTGCCCAAAGTAGGGATGCAGGTCTCAGTTCCCAAAAAGAGTGGGAGAAGTTTTAAAGAGACAGAAAACATCTTTTGCTGTTTTTTTTTTTTCCAGGCCATTCCCTCTGTTACATTAGTAGTAGTTTTGTGGTGTAAAGGAATTTGTCTTCTGAAAACACCTGAGATTTGGGAAGTAAGGATGCATGCCAAATAAAACAGACACATCCTTAGCCATTTTTCATTGCTGATGTAGTTCTAAAACTTGCCAGGCAACCAAGTTACTTCCCAAAGAAGGCTAAAGTCTTCCTTGTAGCCCAGTGTTGATCATTCCTTGCTTTGTTCTGTCACTAGATTTTGAATATACATCTGTGACTGAGACCTCTCAAGATACTGGAATGTGGCTGTTTACTTGCAAGTTTCCTTCAGGGAGCTGTGGAAGCCCTTGGGAAATGGATTGTGTTTAGTTAATCCCAATACTGTGGTGCTTAGTTAGCATTTAGTAAATTAAATGAGATGGATGGATGGACGGAGGGCTGAGTGGAAGCATAGACAGAAAGATGAATGATTGGACAGACAGAAAGATGGAAAGATTTGTGGACAGGGTGCTGGTTTAATGGATGAATAATAAATGATTAATGAATGAGTAAGCCTAGGGTTTTTAATTTATTGTTTCTGAAGTCTTCATCTTCTCAGAGGATCTCTTTGGTGCAAAATGCTATTGCATATGTGATTTAGTGGTAGAAAGTAAAGAAACTCAGCAATTAAATAAAAATATATGGTTCATAGAATTTTAACCACTTTTAGAAGATAAAGGAAATTGTTTGGAAATCTGTCTCTCTTTGAACCATAAGTCCACAGATATTTTTAAACAAAATTTAGGAGCATTTGACAAAATATTAGAGGGCAATATTTTGACCTAGGCAAAGAAGATTTACCTTGACAAATACACCTCTGTTTTCTTTCTCTCTCTTTTTCTCCCTTTTATGTGCGTGTGTGTGTGTATGCGTGTGTGTTTGTTAATCTCTCTCTCTCTCCAAATGATTTTTGTCATTTCCACTAGAACCATCTGTTTACAACTCAGTTCTGACCAAGTCATTCGCTGGTTCCTTTGTTACCTACTGGTCAGTGGTCCTCCATAATTCACAGGACAAAGTTAGCAGCTTGCACTTGCACGAGCTTTGAGGCTGCCCTTGGTCTGGCCCCTTGTCCTCAGCCAGCCTCCATGTCCCTTCCACTGTCACCGGGCACCAGCTGCTCCAGATCACCTGCCATCGCAGTCAGGAGAGACTGACCAGGAACAAAGACCACACCTTCTGGTCCATACCCCAGATGTGCCATGTGGAAATAGTACCTACCTCAATGAATCCAACAAATGTTAGCTCATTCTAAGCCTAGATGCCCTTTCCCCTTTCCTTTTGGGGAAAGGCCCACCTTGTCGTCTAGGAAGCCTTCCTTATGTCTCTAGGGCCCTGTTGGGGATTCACTTCACTGGCTCGACATCACCATGCCTCTGCTCCAAATGATCCCTGTCACACCGTCATGCCGGTACGTGTAGTTAGTATGTCACCATGCGATTCTCCCAGTCCCCACAAGTAACGGCGAGAGCTAATGTTTAGTGAGCACTTAATAAGCACAAGGCCCTATTTTAGGAGCTTAAGTATATTAACTCATTTTGTATTCACAACGGCCCTGAGGTTAAATATTATCAATATTTCCATCTTATAGACGCATAAAATCAAAGTCAGAGAGGGTATGGAATAATTATGGATTCCCTGAGAACAGGTATGTGCTTGCCTGTTATGGTGCTTGGCACATGCTAGGTTTTTAATACATGTTCATTAGACAAATGTCAAATGATTTGTTCTTCATCATTTGATCCTGAGCTGAGATGGATGAATGAAGGGTGATGATCTCTTCATGTCATTTTTTTGTGTGATATTAACCTGCTCTTTGCTGACTCCCATGAATTAAATTTCTCCTATTTTTCACTTAATGATTCATCCCCCCAGGACTTTTATAATATTTTTAAGCTGAAAATAGAACATTGTTTTTGCATGCAGAAATCTAGGATTTTCTCTAAGATTGTTTTTAAAAATCAGTCTATAAAATCTGCCACTTAAAAGGTCTTTACCAGGTGAAACCTTTTTCAAAAAGGAAACTAACATGACAGCTTCATTGTTTTGGGAGTTACCTTAGCCCTGTCCCGTTGTACATTTACTTATCTGATTTATGGACTTGCCTTATTCCATTTACTACGTTTTATAAGGTTTGAGGACTGAGCCTCTGTCTGAGTTTTGGGCCGGGAGTAGATGCTCAGTAAATGTTGACAAATGATCAAAATGACTCTGTCCTGATGCTTGACAGCTCAGAACTTCAATCTCATCTGGAAAATGGGTACAAGAGCAACTACACAAACCTCTGGGGAAATGAATAAAACAACCCTTGCATCGAACCGTGTATCATAACTGGCACACGTGTGGAAAGCCTCCTGGGGAGAATGGTGAGGAGATGTGAACCTGGTTCAAGATCAGAGATTCTAACCCAATGTGGGGTGCGGCCTTGAACTTTCCCCCTTTTGAGCCTCAATATCCTTACTTGTAAAATGTGAATAATAATGATATTTGCTCCTCATTAAGCAAATAAAAATACAGGGCACCCAATTAAATTTAAATTTCAAATAAATAATAATTTTTAGTAAAATTATGTCCCATGCAATAGTTGGAACATATCTATTTATTTTAAAATGTTGTTTATCTGAAATTTAAATTCAACTGGCATCCTGTATTTTCTGGGAATTAGATAAAATAATACATGTAACACGCTTGCATGTGATATATGCTCACTAATGTTTGACATTATTTTATAATGCATGCTCAATAAATAATAACTCTCCATCTCTCTTCACCTTTTAAAATAATCTGCATTACTTTCATCACGCCTCCCTGCCATCCCCCCATCCCATTCTCTGCCTCTTAATATACATTGAGATGTCAGAAGGGGTCTTGGATATAAAAAGGGAGCAAACAGCTGCCGTAGAAAGAAGTTGCTGTCAGTTCAAATGAATGCTGAGCTAATAGGCCTATTAATAATGAGCTTTATTATAGAAGGCCACTTACGTTAATAATTCTTGGTATTTGGTATTTGATGCTGTGACATTTATACTGAGCTGAATGGTGTGTGTGTGTGTGTGTGTGTGTGTGTGTTTTTAAAGCCATTAGCTCACTTTTACTCTGAATACAGCTGCAACACTGGGGAGCAGAACGTGTTTTTTTAACACACACCACACACACAACCTCATCTGATTCTACTTTTCCTCCTGGGTGTCTCCCAGCTTGGGGGCTCCAGGGACTCTGCAGAGCAAATGGACAAATGGGGGTCCTGGGAGGAGGCTGAGGACCAGTTTTTACCTTTTCACCCTGGGATTGTCAATCCAGCCCCCCCCACCCCTGCCCTGGCAGCCCTGAGAAGCCTGGGGTCGCTTTAACCTGATTTGCATACTGTGAATTCTCACAACAGTAGCTGGAATTGTGACAGGGCCTAATTAGCATTTCCACCCCCTCTCTTCCTTTGCCTCTTTTATATTTGAGACAAGTGCCGGAGCAGTAGGGAAGTTTAACTAAACCCAGATTAAGAACTCCCGCTCTGGTTCTAGAAGTTAGAAAAATCAACATTCCCAGCGGGTGTGGTTTGACAAGGAAAAAGTTTGTGCAGAGGAAATATTTATGTATATGGTGGTGACTCCAAGGCAAGCTGCAGTGTGACAATTGTATTCAAATGCACCCATCCAAGGAGGCCAGAGGGCCTCCTCCTAGCATGGCCAGGGCTAGGACAGCCTCAATGTCTTTCCCCAAGTCCAGTGCAATAGAATTTCTGCAAATGGACTAAGCAGCTCACCCCAAACCCTACAGCTGGGCATTGACGGAGCTCAGATTCACACCCCAGCAGGGCTGTGTCCATTCTCTTCTGTTGTCCTGTAGGCAGGCGTCATACCTGAGACTCTACCATTATTAATGTGCCCAATCCAGGTGAGGCTGGGAGCGTCCTCCATCTCCCGGCGACTCAGAGCTGTCCGCAGACCAGCAGCAGGGGCATCCACCACCCTGGAGCTTGTTTGAAATCAAAATCTCAGGCTGAATTAGAAGCTGCATTTTAACCAAATCCCCGGTGATTTGTCTCTGCATTAAAATTTAAGAAGTCCTGCTTTGGAGTTTTCCTGGGCAGACAACTAGCTTATCATTGAACGTGAGCTGTGACATGCAGCTCATCTTCTCATAAAGCCATCTGTCCCCTTGCTAGGCACACGCTAGCAGGGCCAGCACTCAGGACCGATGCCTCGCCTGCCCGTCCAAAGCACAGGAGCAATGCCCCTTGCCCACGGCCACGCTCTCAATCCTGAGCAGCCTTTCCTCCAGTGGGTGTCGCTGTGTGTTCCGCCCACGCCTGCCCCGCTCACAGTAGAACAATTAGCGGGTTAATTTCGAGGCCCACAGTGCATGTACAAAGTACCTGACAATTACCAAAGGAAAAAAAAAAAAA
>VBSM01001979.1:5126159-5136578 GCA_008086735.1 Cheirogaleus medius
AAAAAAAAAAAAAAAAAAAAATCTTGAGCTTTGAAATAGAATATCTGAATTTGTCCCTGACTCTTATCATATATTGATTTAGAGTTTTGGCAAATGATTTTCTAAGCCCCAGTCAACTCATCTGTAAAATGAACATCATGTCTCTTTGAGGGGAAAAGTGAAATTTCCGTGAAGGGCTTGGTAAGACCCTACAGCAGAGTTTCCCAAAGCAACGCCCTTGAACTACCTGCATTGGAAGCATCCCTGAGGCGTGCTAAAATGCAGATTCTTGGCTATCACGTCTGTTCTGCCAAAACAGCACGTTAGAGATGGGACTCAGGAACCTGCATTTGTAAAGAATACTATGTAATCTGAATCTACATTAAAGCACAAGAAATGCAGCTCTAAGCACATGTTTATTCTTACTCTGCCAGAGTGGTGGAGGATGGACTTTTTCGCTTTTTTCCTTCCATCATGCTTTCTGACCTACATTGTGAGATTTAGGGTTTTTTAGAGTGCTTAGCCCTACATGTATGACACACAAACATGAAGAATCTCATAACCACTGTCTACGTCTCCAGCAGAAGAAACGGAACCAAGAACAGCACACACTGTGTCAGTTAAACCTGGATCAAATCATCTCACCTCTTGTGTCCGGGATGATCTTCCTCTTTTCAACTTTAACTCCTATGCATCCTTCAAAATCCAGGTCAGAATCATCTCTGTTTTAAAATGTGTTCAGCCCCCTGACCTGACAGAAGACACAGCATGTGCCCACAGGAGACACCGGGAGTGACGAGTGTGAGGGGTGAATGAACCCCCCATCTCCTCCCCTTGACTGCGGGCAAAGCCTGTGAGTATGATGGCGCTCACTCCTTAGATTGGGTTGTGTTATATAGGATTGCAGAGACAGGGTTTCCTACCTGCTGGTACCTTAACTTCTACCTGCTGAGTCTCTGAATGGAAAACCTAGCTAAGCTGGGCCCAGATTCCTGACTCACAGAAACCGTGAGATTAATACATTTATGTTGTTTAAAGCCACTGAGCTTGTGATAATTTGTTATACAGCAATGGAAAACTAATTCAACAAAAGGTGTGAATGCTGAAGATTCAGAGAGAAGACATGAAGGGTTCCTGGGAGCTTCAGAGCCCTAATCATGAAACCTTTTGATTGAAAACCTGTAGCTTCTACCTTGGGGGAGAAACAGCAGTCAGGACACCATCTTACTTCAGACACCACCGATCGCAACCGACAGAGAGCAAAGTGGTAGGTTCAGGGACAAATTTTCAACCAACCTTGTTATATCATGAGATTTCTGGTTGGGAACTGGGCTGGTAAACACTCCACAAGCAGCCCGCGTGCGACACATCTTAAAAATATATTCTCAGCGAACAGTGGCTTCCACCTGCATTTCAGTAGCACTTCAGAGTGTATATCAATATTTTCTATCATTCAGCTTCCAATGACACAGCCTGGCTCCAGGAACAGCGAGTGCCTGGGTGCCCCAGCGAATGCAGTTTCTGTGGTTTGTCATAAAATTACTTCCTCCCAATCATGTATTCCCTTTCATCCAAAGAGCTAGTGTTTTATTCATAAATATAATTATCCTCATTTTACAGATGAGGAAACTGGGTCATAGAGATGAGAACACTGTGAATTAATAATAGCAACAGGAGCAAAACCTGCCTCAAAATGCAAGTGATTGACTTCCCCTTGTCAGGTATCACTGTGTATGTAGTTATCACACACATACATGTACATATATACAGATACATACAGAGAGAGAGAGAGTTCAGTTTTGCAAAACTAATTTTCCAACTCTTGTTTTCCCAGCACAATATTGCTGTCCCTCTGTATCCAGCCAGGAGCATTCAGAGTCATTGAATCTCGAGTAAAATTCAGATGCGCTTTTGGAGCTGCGTGAGTACAACAACAGAAACTGGGACTGCCTGTGGGGCACCCTGGCAATAGGGCCCTGCATCATTCCACTTTATAGACAAACAGTTAAAAAAAATACCCTTCTATAAACACCAGTGTTGTCGAGCTGATGGCAGCCAGCGATTTGCTTTGTTACGATGCTGCCTGCGATGGTAGCTGGCGTTCCTCACGGAGGCTATGAATATGAAAAAAGACAACCAGCCCTGCCCAGGACCCGCGGAGGCTTTGCTGTGGTCTGAGTTGATCCAGTCTGCCGTCATCACTGCAGACTTGAAAAGCCTGTGCAGTTCCTACCTGCTCAATCCAAACCAGAAATGTCCTGGGAGGGCTGGGCGCAGACTGAGTCCTCTTTTACAGACGTGAGGCCCATGCTATGACAGTCACAAGGACCCGTTCTCTGTGTCCCAGGCCTCTTGCCTTTGAATAAAGATCAATATAATTCCTTTAAGTAGAGTTAAATTGTGTATAAAAGAAAATGGACATTGTCATTGATTTTGATATTCACACTCTTACCTAAAGTAGTAACTGATTACTAGAAGGTGTTCCGTGAATGGTTCTCGCACAAAATCGAGAAAGTCCTATCTATTGTCTGGTGTTCTTGATCCTCTGTTCTCCAGTCTAGTCCCACCACCTCTACCTCACACCCTTGTTATCTCCTGCCTGTTTTAACAGCCTCCCAATTTACTTTCTGCCGGCGCTCTATTCTCCCACGGAAACTTGGATGATATACCCAAGGCATATTCCAACCATCCTCCGGCTCTGCTTGCAACTCTTCAACTGCGACCCCCCTCCAAGAAATAAAGGACAAAATCCAAGCTCTTTGACATACGTCAAGGCCCCTGACCTGACTGTGGCCAATCCCCTTGCCAGACCCCCTCCCCCACAGCAACATCTTACTCTCCAGCACCCAGGACTGCTCCGCTGCGTGCGTAATGACACCTCTCATTGCATCTCTGCTCTTGCCTCTCTCTGGAGGTCCAGTTCCTCCTCTTGTCACCCCCATAAACCTCCACCCAATTTCTCTTCAACTGAAAAACTTATATTGCCTTAAAGAATCAGTGTAGGGTTCTTTGCTTCTGGACACTGTGCTGATCACCGTTTCTTTCCTTAAATCTGAGTTATGCTCTATGCTCTGTTGTACCTAACTTCTTAACTACACTTGCCCTATTTTACAGTTTTCCGCATATTTCTCTGTTCTCCCTCTTCAGACTATGATACTTGGTGACAGGGGCCTCAGTTCTATCCATCTGGGTATGCCCAGGGCCTGGCATTGGGCTTCACGCACAGTGGGCACTCCATAAAGCATGCCGAAAGGGTGAATGGAGGCCAGGAGTTACTGACCCACGGATGAGCCGATGAATGTCTGCAAAAGTCTATTCCAGTTATTCAGCCTCCTGTGTGCAAAAGGGTTAATTGCTGCTTACCTGGAGTTCTGAGTGAATTCTACTCTCTGGTGTCAAAGTCCATTTCCATTCCTTTCTCCCTTGTTCTAATGACATAGAACTGGACAAATAGGAAAAAGCACCCATAGCACAATTTCTGCTGATGAATATTTCAGCAGGTGCCTCTTGGCTAAAAGTTGAGATGAAAGCCTGGCTCCAGGCAAATTAAGAGGGGAAGAAAGACTTGTAAGTACGTAAGGCTTTGGAGAAATGCCCCAGTGCTGAGACCTTGACAGGAATCCAGCAGTTGAAAACGAGGAGATCACAGCCAGAGTGCTCTCCCGTCTCCTGCTGGACTCAGGCAGTCGGGGCGGGAGACCAAAGTGGATGTGCTGCTCTCAGAGGTAGAGCCCAGGCTGTTCCCAGGACGCTCAGCATCAGCACGGCGCGGCAGAGGGCCAAGGCTGCCCACCTGCCTATAAATGTGCAGCCCTGTGAAAGTGGAGCTTCCTGGGGAAAAGGTAGGGCTGGGTATGGCAGGATCCTGCTAGGACGTGACTGTCGCATTCTCTCTCTCCCTCTCTCTCTCTCTCTCTCTGTCTCTCTGTCTCTCTCCTGGCTGGACCGAGTCAAGCCAGGCTGTGGCCAGCTGTGAGCACACTGCTTTCCTTCATCCCTACTAAACCCACTGGGAAAGAATCTCAGGATTCTGTATCTGGGTGGGCTTTGCCCTCTTGGGTGTAACACATGACTTGCTGGATTCCAGGGCCAGGAAAAAGATTATATGGATATTCTGAGCTGAATCCAGTTAAAACTAGATGCAACTGTTCTTAGACACCTTGCAGTTGGACAAATAAAGAAAGGAGTCATGGAAACGACTGAGGCTAATTGAACTGCACCAGGAAAGGCACTGGCTGGCGGAGCCCAGACTAGTTGGGCAGGAGGGAGAGAGGGAAGGGGGCTGGGAGGTAGGACCTCTAGTCCTGGGCCTGTCCTGACCTCAGGTGGGTCTATTTTCTTTCCCTCTATGGGTCTCCATTTCCTCAACTGTCAAAGACAAACAAGAGACCTTGTGGAGAGTTTGTTGAATCTGAGACGTGATTTTTAATAGTGAAGCTTGAGGCACCCTGACTGGTGGAGAGGAGATTGTGCAAGGAAATGAGTGCTGGTTCTGGAGTCCCCAGGCAGCAGCCTCGGAGGCAAGGACTCACCTGCAGAGTGTCTCTGGGGTGCTCCCTGGATGCACGTAGCCAAGGGCAGGCCGGGCACAGCGGTGAGCAGAGGGGGAGGCTAGACTGTGGTGCTTTCACAACAAGGCCTCAGATGACCCATGGGGGAGTTCTGACGCTGGAGTGGCCCCTCCAAATTGCTCATGTTGGGGCTTGGGAGAGGTCCTTAATACCACCTGCACTGATCAGTCTCACTGATCTCTGAGAACACCAATGAACTGAACCTCCGCTCCAGCCTGTTTTAATCTCTTCTGGGGTCAGGAGCAGAGAAATTTAAAAATTTACTGGTGCACAGGATAGTTGAGTTAGGAGAGATGTGCAAGGAGAGACTTCAGTAAACAAGCACATACAGCAGAACAGACTGGGGCATGAAATGGCGGACCCAGGCTGGGTGGTCCAGTGTGCCCCCAGCTCAGGTGACGAGTTTTCACGTGCCCCGGCCTGTACATCCCTGGCACACGTGATCAAGACTGTGTCTGGAGGCTCCAACACCTACGGGAGGAGAGGGCAGCCCCGTTCAAGCTGGTCTTGACGTTTCCCAACAAGAACATGAGGGTCTGAAGGGAAAATGACTATCCTGAGGTCTCACAATAACAGAACATCCCGCCAGGCCCAGGTGATCTCCCTGCACGTTGCGTGCATCCTCTGGTGGTCTTCACACTTTGGGTGTTGATGGACATGTACAATTCCTGCAGGTTAGAAATGTAAGAGATTAATTGCACATTTTGAAGAGTGACATGAAACTCCTGTTTTCATGTGCTGCCGTCTGTCCCCAGGTGGAGACCTTTTCCTTCCACATCCCTTGTTCCACTGTTTAATAATGGCCAGTCTGTTCTCTGTCTGCTCCCAGCCTGTGAGACACAGGTAGGCTGAGAGCACTTTTTATTCAAACGTGTGCCCTAGCGTGGGCAGGCCATCTGATGCAAATGACGTAGATGCCTGTGGAACAAATGAATGGGAAAATTAATTTGTGAATGAATTAAAGACTTACCAAGAATGAAGTCCTATGCTAGAAGATGCTTTATCAGGAAAAAAAAAAGAGTTGCAGTGATAAGACTAGAATTCAGAGCCAGCCTTAGACCTATGGAGACAGCATTGCTAAGCTAAACCTTTAGGAGAAGCTTTGAATCTAAAGCAAAGTTTGAACCATGGAATTATACAATGATACCTCACCTTGGAAGAAATTTAATTTTCACGTGAGCTAAAATCTGAAGCTGATTGCATTTAGATGGACTTTTAATGGAGGATCTTAAAGAGGTGAAACATTTGTATTTATACTTAACAAAAGTCAAAAATTAAAATACAGTGTTCACTGCTATGTTGCTGAGGCCAAATCCACTGGAAGGAGGTATTTAAGGGTTCACTCTTTAGTTTTCATTTGTTGAAGGCGGTCTGGTAGAGGTAGTTACATAGCGGAGAGTGAAATTAGCAAACCCTATTAGTCACACAACAAAACAGCCACGAATGTGGTTTCTCCAAAGACTTTCTCCAAATGCCTCTCCCTCAAAACTGGGCCTCCTTCCAACTTCAAACAGGGAGTCCCAGCTGCCTCTCTTTGTTCCCAGACAAGCACCGTCCATGGGTTTCTAATGAGAACACCCTGACCTCCTTTCCTCAAGGCTAGGAAGAAAACACTTAATTCCTTGATCCCCAAGTATCACCTTTCTTTTACAGTGTGCCATTGGAAACAAAGCATGTGGCTCAAAGAAAAAAATGCAGATCGTTGACAGTGGCAAGCTCCTGTCTTTAGTTCATGATGATGGCTTGGAATATGGGCTTGAATGTTAGCCTCAGATACCTATAAGGAAATTCAAAGCTCTCTCACAGCCGTGCGTCTTCAAGATTGAATTTGAACAAAAGATAGTGTTGTACAACTGGAACAGCTGCCCACCCTGCTCTAAGAAAGGATCACACTTTAAGTGAAGTCATCCTCGGACCTCAGAGACCCAGCACTGTCCCCCTGGTTGCTCACAGGACATACACATGTCACGGCAGGTGTCTCCCTGCATCACACAATCCGCTTCCAAGTGCATCTCCCCCAGAAGGATACTTGGAGCTGCTGCAGCCACATTGGGAGTATGAGGGGATATCCCCTCTAGACAATTCTATGGCTTAGCAGGGAACACTGGGGCCCTCAGTGACCTTGGTAAGCAGCTGAATTGGCCCTGGAATTGCCTACATTCATTCACATGTCTTCTTAGATGGGAACATTTTTGTGAAAAGAGAAAAGTACATCTCTATTGTATGACGTTGGTTTAGCTCGGGCTCTCTCCCTCTCTGACACTCATTTCTCCTTGACCCCTCACTTCCCCTCCCGTTGAGGAGGTTCTACAGGGGTCAGTGGCACGAGGAGCCCTCCCTACAGCGTGGACAGGACAGCGCAGGCTGCGGAACACGGGAGGGGGCGTGGCCGCGCCGGGTGGGGGGCGGAGCCTCCTGGTCCCTGCAGTCCTGCAGAGCTGCTCTGACAGCGCCATCCAGAGATGGATGTCACTGGTTTTTCCTTGACACGTGTGAAGCTACCATCTGAATGTCCTCCAATTCCAACAGAACTGGCACAGCCATTTCACTTCCGCCCTTGGTATTCTTGGTTGGCTCGTTCACAGAGACAGGCTCTCTCTGATTTTATTTACTCAAAAGGCAAAATGGAGAAATCAAGATATACCTCAACCGGTGACATTGGAATAGAGGTAACGTGGACTGATAGAAACAGGACCAGCAAGCTGGGGGTCCTCTCTGCACCCGGCTGTCATCATCTTTGAATAGGAAATATTTAAAATTAGGTTAACTTCTAAGTATCTTAATTTCATAATCTTAAGAATAAGGAACACAGTACTTACTTTACAGAATTTCACTCAGAATAAAATTTGTTGTGCGTAAAAAAATCTTTATAAGACGAACGAATAAATATGAATGTTCGTAACAGGTAGTGCAATAAGAACAAACAAACAAAAATGATGGACGTCCTTTTATCATTTGTCAAAACTTTGTGACTCAGTTTCCTTATCTATCAGAACAAACCCTCTATAAGGAGTCTGAAGAATCTACCTGTTTCTTGAAACAAAAACAAAAACTTTTAATGCATATATTTGCTTAGAAGCCCACTTCCTGTGATGTCTGTGTAGTTGAGAAGAGAGAATTGTAAAATCGCTGTCTGAATATAAGGGGCTATTAATATTTCAGAATATAACAGTAATAACAAATGGCTCACAGCAGGACAGGTTTAGCACACCGGAGTCCAGGAAACAAGAGGAGAAGAATGCTGGTGTGTGTGTGTATATGTGCATGTACGCATGTCAAACTTTTAGAAACTCCAGTATCTAAAGAGTAGAGAAATAAATTTAACAAATATTTTTATTTTCTTTTTCTAGCTTTAAACTTTTTTATTAGTTATTTTTTATTAAAAAATATTTTTTCCCTGCCTTCCTGGGACCATTACATAAACATCCTGGCTTCACCCTAGGTCCCCAGGGGAGAATGGCTGATATTTTTAGTAAAAGAGAATGATTGTGATCCCCGGCTTGGAACCATGATTAAATGACAAAACCCATGGAAGGAGAAAATTCAATACCTTGCACAAAGTAATGACTCAATTTTTATTTGTTGTTGTTATTGTTTATTATTGCTATTATTATTAACTCAAAGGTGACACAAGCGTGAATTATAGTGACATATCTCACCCAGGAAAAGCAATCAGCTTTAAAATTAGAAGAGTAAAAATTCAATGAATTGCTATTTTTTAATTGTTTCTTGATTTTAGCAACTGCTTAGTTTTTGGAAAAAATTAAAAATCTGGATTTTCCCCTATCAGAGGTTACTCTAGCACTTTCTCATGGTAACACTAGGTCCATAAGTGTGGAAGAAAGGGAATGAGATTTGTCATCCACTCAACCTGATCCTTTTTCCTTAGAGAGAAAAGGAAAGAGAAATTCAAAGGCCACCCTCAAAAGGGAAGAGAATTAGCAAAATCCTTGCTAAATGTTAGTTATTAGAGCTGGACAAATTTCCGCTATTGGATAATGTAATTATTCCCCACACTATATTTAATTATCAGGTGTACAGATAAACTGACATTTTTATTCCTCTTTTAAATATTGAAAATTAATTGAAGAAAAATGCACTCTAAAACGTGGGTAATTAAACAAATATGCCATGAAACAAGGCCATGTGCAATTTTATTTTATGTGTAAATTATATGTAGACCCAAAGGGGATGCAGTCTTATTATATAGTTTGCTTCTCTATTAGCATTTCAATAGAGAGACTTTTCCTCCTGGTTTTGAGCGACACAGTGGAACTAGGCAGTACCTGCCAGAGGTGCATGAAAAAAAAAAAAGGACTTTTAAAAGTTTGTCTGCTTCATGGAAAGAAACAAAATAAATTATTCCATGTTTATGGCACTTGCAAAACTTCCTGCTAGGTAGGGAAGGTTAACCCCAGTTTGGATTGGAAAATAAACTCCACTTAGCAGCACAAGATCACAGAAGTGAGTCACTTTACAGCTGGGAGAGGATGTTGAGGACATCTGGTCTGCTACTCTTATTCAATCGATTATGAAACTCTGGTCTAAGGAGCAATTATTGGTTTCTGGTGGCAAAACTGCCCAGTCTCTGTGTCTTCTTGAAATCTTTTCCCCATCATCTATTTGGCTGAATTGAGACAGATCATAGAGAATGTAATAATGGGATTAATAATGTGATTAATAATAATTCAACCACCTTTACTGAGCACCTGTATTGTGCCAAGGAATGAGATAGACTCTCAGGGGAAATGCATAGGGATTATTGCTGTCCCAAAGTAGCCCATAACAGTCCAACCCTTCGCAGCTGCTGTATATCATCTGAGGGCCCATCCTATCCACAACAGCCCCAGAACAGCTCTAAGGTTGGGACATTTCACCATCAAAATTGCTTCCTTTTGAGTCTTTGAGGTTTTCTTGGCATCCATTCATCTGCTTTGACATTCGAATATTATTAGGGGATATCACACTTCAAAAGCCTCATGCCTTAGTAGGGGTTTAGTTGGAAAAAGAAACTAGGATGTCTTAACTACCTACTATGGCCAGAAACATTTCAGTATTATGTGTTACACAAAGTTATAATTGCTTGTGAAAAGGCCAAGGTTAGGATTAAAGACACATGCACCCTCCTTTGGTCAGCAGTATTCGTTTGTTTGTTTTGTGCTTTTCTTTGCAAAGCCACCTTGCATTGCACCTCTGTCTACCTTTGACTAAGAAGTATGGCCTTTCTATGGAAGGAAAGAAATGCCCCCAAATTTTTAGCACTGACTACTGCCACATGAAATGTTCCAGATCCACCGAGAGATTCATTTTAATTCAAGTTATGCTATTTTATATTCACCATTAATAAAATTATTTAAAGGAAGCTCTTAATTGCTCTTTGGTTCATACTGTCAGGACTCAGGATGAATCAAGATGACAGGGTCAAGAGGCTCTAGGTGAAGCTGGGGGCTGCTTGCCAAGTGGAACAGGGTATGTGCTGTAAATTTCAGCTGCGAGTTGAGGTTTGCACTGACGACAAGGAGGGAGCTAAAGTGGTGCTAAGGTTTGCCAGGATGCTTGGAATCAGAGGAGGGGCCGAGATCGCAGGCTTCGTGAGCATTCTGAGCAAGGCCCAATGAGGATGTGTGGGTTGGAGGGGGGTGAGAGGCTGGGGTCAGGGGTTTTGCGGGTGCATCAGTTCCTAACTTCAAGCATGATGGGGTATGAGTTGGGCATGGATGTGGTGGCTTTAAAGGTGATCAGACAATTTCAGCCACTGCTGTAGGTGGCCCAGAGTTAGAAAGAAAGCATCTAAGCTTAAAATTAGGAGACCCGAACTGTCTACATTGGGTCCCGTGACTCAGCTGGACTACAGTGTCCCTAAAGAGAT
>VBSM01001979.1:5136588-5178849 GCA_008086735.1 Cheirogaleus medius
AAAATAGCAAGACAAGGCAATTGCAAAGGAATTGGGTTTCAGACATTTCAGGACTGCTCTAAGCACTCTCATAAAAGATCAGGCTTCTACTGCATTTCCTACTGAGTGATTCAGACTGGAGACCTGCTTTGAAATTTCTCTACAAATTCTCGGAACCCTAATGCACAGCTTGAACCCCAAAGCAGCAGATGTTTTGAAATAGTGTAAATGCACAAAGAATGACTTTCAAGAATCCAATAAAATGTCGGTGGAGAGGTTAAGAATAACACAACTAAAAAAGCAAACAACATACATTATTCAGATACAGCCATCATTTATACACTCATGTACAAAAAGGATCCATTTTTATTACCAAGTTATACCAGGCCCTTTCCCTAATTTTCCCATAATTTAACATTCAATTTATTTTACTACCCACATCACAGATAATTCATGGATAGAGTCTTGAAAATTTGATATGATTCATTTCATTTCCAAGTAACATAAGGCCTTCTGCCTAATTTTCCCATATTTTTACATTCAATTTATTTTACTATCCACATCACGGAGAGTGGTGGATAGAACCTTGAAAACTCAATTTGATTTGAAAGGTAGTGAACATGAAATTAGAAATGAATAGCAATATAGTTATACATTCATTCAACAAACATTTATGGACTATTTCCTGTGTTCTCCACAACATGATGGTATAGGGATTAGAAATTAATTTGACATAGACTGCTTCAAAGAGCCTATACTTTGGTAGGGATAATGGAACATATATAAAATGTAAATGTGGAGTAAAAACATAAATCTTATTTGAAGATACATTAGGTACTTTAAACACTTAATCTTAGCAAGATCTCTACAAGCTAGTTATTATTATGCCCATTTTCCCGATGAAAACTCTTAAGTTTACGTCAGTTCATTAAGCACCAAAGGTCACACTAAGGGAGAAAATTATGATTTAAACTAGATCAGTGTCACACAATATCCACAGTCTTTTAATTATACCACACTACTTTTCTTCTGTTTTTCGAGAACTAAAAATTGTTTATATTGACAGTGTACAACGTGATGTTTTGATTCATGTATTAATATACATCTGGAATGATTAAATCAAGCTAATTAACACATTCATCATCTCACACGCTCACCATTTTTTTGTGGTGAGAACATTTAAAATCTACTCTTTGAACAATTTTCGAGTACACAAGACATTATTGGCTGTAGTCACCATGCTGTTCAATAGGTCGCCGGAACTTATTCATCCTGTCTAAATGAATCTTTGCACTCTTTAAGCAAAATCTCCCCTAGTTATATCACACTACTTTCTAATGAACTTCTACAGAAAAAGATTGAATCGATCAGTGTTGAAGACAAAAGTAAAAATCTGGGGGTCTGGGTGGGAAAGCTTCTAGTTGGGTCAGCCTAGAAGGCAGCCTGGAGGAGGCGGTATTTATTGGCATCTGACCAGCCCTGAGTGGTGGTGTATGTGGACGCTGGTGTGTACACCTGCCGATGCAGGTGTGAGCTATTTGTGTGCGTGTGTGGGACTGATCCATTACAACAGCTGGACCAACATGCGGCTCCTTCCATAGAAATGTCATTCCTGGCCTTTAGACAGTGCCTTGATGGAGCTTTCCTTGATGCTCTATAATAGATTCCCTTAACTTCCTTTGAGAGACAGAAACTAATATAGGAAAAATAGCTACACAGATGAGTAAGGTTGGAAGATGATTTTACCACGTGAAAATATCTTCATGGTCCTCCTTGATGGTGAACCTCAACAACGGTTTGTTGGGTCATTTGGGTCCCTGTGGCCAAAATAAGGGGTTGTGGCCCACATGGTGCCACCAAAATCCAGACCATGGTGGTGGGATCCACAGCATTTTAGAGCTAGGAGAGGGTTGGAACACCTCTTTCTGACCTGGAGTGTATTCCTAGACTTGCCCTGGGTACCACCTGAGACAAAGCCTCCTCTGTGCTACCTGTAGAGCCTGTAGGCTATTAGATTTCTACTCCCTGTCACGGAGTTCTGGGTATCTGTCCCCAAATTACTAAAGTGTCCTGGCCAGAATGAATGAATGAATAAGCCATCTCTATTAGCTCTTTACATGGATTTCTGTGGATGAGTCATCTGGCTCTGAATTGCCTGGGAAATAACACTTTAATATCCTGAATGTTGTACACTCTGTTATTATTAAAATGTCATCTAGATTTAAAAAAAAATCTACCCCTGCTATTTTCTTACCTTACTATTTAATTTTTGGCCTTATCTTCTTCCAAGAAAGCATGTAGTGAATGTGAAAAACAATAATCATGGCACTTCAGTGACAACTTCACTCCATAATGATTAATACCCTCAGAATGTTCATCTTCCCTTTCTTCATATAACTGTGTTCCCCACCTTGGGTCCCTGAGGGATCAGAATTCAGGGAAATGGTCCCTGAAATCAAAGAGAGGATCCCTTACCGTTTTCTGATGCAGGATGGTAGTTTGTATATTTCAGCACAGAGAGGGAGGGAGAAGACGGCACAAGGTCCATGAATTTCAGCAGTAACTAAATGTATGGATCTGTCTGTGATTCCTCAGAGGCTGGCTTTCCTCTACAAAAGATACAAATGCCTTATTCACTTTTCCAACTAAATGAAGCTGCTGGAAGAAAAATAAATGTTGAGATGCTGAAAGAAGTCCACACTTTACTTCTGGGCCAGGTGTGGTGCCTCATACCTATAATCTTAGCACTCTGGGAGGCTGAGATGGGAGGATCGCTTGAGGACAAGAATTCAAGACCAACCTGAACAAGAGTAAGACCAGGTCTCTATAAAAAATAGAAAAATTAGCTGGGCATGGTGGTATGTACCTGTAGTCCCAGCTACTTCGGAGGCTGAAGCAGGAGGATCGCTTGAGTCCAGGAGTTTGAGGCTGCAGTGAGCTATGTTGATGCCACGGCACTCTAGCTGGGGCAAGAGAGTGAGTGGGAGATAGAGTAAGACACTATCTGAAAATCTGAATGTTCCCACCCAAGACCAAAAGACAGAAGAAGAAATGACAAGAAGCATACTATGTGGCATTGCAACCCCTGCCTGAAACTCCATAATGGAGTGAACGAAAAAATGTAGAACCCACAGCCAAGTTGACACATACAAGATATTGAACAAAAGGTAGAGTTTCTGCAAAATAAATCCTGAATCCAAATTCACAGCACACGTGAAGTTCGCAGAACTCCTGCTTTGGCTTCTTTCTAACCTCCCTCCCTCCCTCCCTCCCTCTTTCCTTCCTTCCCTCCTTCCTTCCTTCTCTCTCTTTTTCTTCCTTTCTTCCTTTTTTTCCTTCCTTCTTTCTTTCTTTCTGGAAGAGGAACACTCTTTGGTCTTGAAATTTATGGCTGCTTTTTCTCCAGTCCAGTAAAATTTGAGGATTGCCTGGGGCTCTTTGGGACAGGAAGATGTAATGTTGACTTTAATGAACAGATGGTATCCGGAGGAAAAAAAAATCTATCAGAGTTTTAAGAGTGTCAGAGTTTGATAAGGAATTTGCCTGTGGGTGTCTATGAACCTGGACAAAAGAATGTGTCTTGACCTCATGGGAAGTGGGGGTGGTTTTTCAGCCTTCCCAAAGTGATCTGGCTTGGAGAGTGGGCTCAAATTTGAAGGGATATATCTATATCTATATCTATATATAATTTGTCATTGGCAGAATATTTGAATAAAGGTCATATTTTCAGAAAGGAGGTATAGTGCAGTACTCAGCAGTAGAGACAGGACCATCCTAGCTGAATATAAATGCTCATGATGCTTTTGGCATTTCTTTCGTGGAAATAAGGAATTGAAGTCAGTTTGCAAATGGTAATTATCCATACATATATTTATATATACCCCCATATATATTTTTCATCATTATCACCATCATCAGTCACTTCCCAGTTGTTTGAATACAGAGGAGAGTTATGTAAGCTCTCTTAGCCTCAGTTTCCTTCTCTATAACATCCAGATGGTGACTCATCCTGGCAGACAAACCGCGAGTACTACAGGGACACAGGGACTGCACCTGACTCTCGGAAGCTCTCGGTCCCTTACTGACTTGCTTTCCAGGCTCCCAACAGCTCTCTGAGCATCTTCACTGCGGTGACCTCACTTCTAGTCCCCCAAACACAAGCACCATGCTGAGGATGAATTAAGCACTCAGTGTGTGCTTGTTGAATACACTCTGCCTTGGAATTCCATCCATAGACTTCACGAAAGGCCCCATTTACTGACATGTGATCTTCCTAGAGTTTCTGCTTAGGCTGAAGATCTCCATTCTTTCCTTACACATCTCAAAGTCTTTTAGGAGTTCCCTATGAAGCAGTCATTCTACAGACAAAATGTTTCTAAATACAGCATCATCTATGGAATTTTTTTCTTTAGATATTCAATGAATAAGAGATTTTCTACTCAGCTGAGTTTTCTCTCTGTCTTAGTACATTCATTCTTCTGTATCAAAAATATCGTAGACTGAGTGGCCTATAAACAACAAACATTTATTTCTTATGGGTCTGGGGGCTGGAGAGTCCAAGATCAAAGCATCAGCAAATCCAGAGTCTTAGATCCACAGCATACCCAGTTCATCTTAGACGATGGTTTCTCATGTGTCCTCCCATGGCAGGAGGAGCAATAAGCTCCCCCAGAACTCTTTCATATGGGCACTAATCCCATCATGAGGGCTCCACCCTCATGACCTAGTCACCTCCGAAAGGCCCCACCTCCTAATAGCTTCTTTTTGTGGGTTAGGATTTCAACATATGAATTCAGGAGGACACAAACATTCAGACCATAGCACTCTCCTACCCCCATCATGCACAGATCTTGTGGCTTCAAGGAAATCAACCAATCTCAGCACAACCTGTCCATCAACCTCATGGCAGGGCATCCTTGGAGTCAAAATTACCCTGAACCCTTTTCTATGGAATTCTCGGGTTTGGGGTGATTACTTTGCTCATTCTTTCTTACAATCTTTATTGATTCAGTTGTCGGCCTTTTGGGGGGATGTGTGCTATGTACACATTTCATTACATGTTTCACTACAGAGCTTTCCCTTGAAGCCCCAAATAGTTTATGTCATCATTTTTTATAACAAAAATAACTTTCTAGAATGAGCTATGTCCTGCCATGTCTTCTATCGTTTGGAAATGAGGTTTCTCAACATGATCTCACCTTTATCCAGGATTGAGGGATAGCCTTAAGAACACAGTAAAATCTCCTATAAGGAAGAATGTATTGAGGACCTCTGTTTATCCTAATTACTGAATGGTACAAGACTGCATCCTTTTTAACATCTGTTTTTCATAGTTTTCTGCCTTCTTCACTCCTGACCAGGACTTATGACCATCAAGGTTTCTGCCTGCTTGTCTACCTGTAATACTCTTTATATTTTTTAAATTTTATTTTCATTGGCTTGGGATTTAGACAACTGTGTAGGGAAGAGTCATTTGTAGTTAAAAGCATCAGTGTACTAGAGTTGAGTTCTTATTTGGATACCTACTAGTTATGAGATTGGGCCAATAACTGCAACTCTCTGACCTTCATTGTCTTCACTTTAAATTGGAAAAGTCATCCATTCCACCTTTTAGCATGTTTGGAAAGATTAGTCACGTTATTTGCAAAGCCCTAGACCGGAGGTCAAAATGTCACCTCTGTTGGAGTACACAGAAACTTTCCTCCCTTGAATATATTGCAGCACCTGCATTGGATGCCTGCCTCATCTTCTGCTTTCTGTACCTTGGATAATAATCATAATCATAATCATAATAGGCGTGAGTTACTGAAGCTATGTGTGTTATGTTTGTTACCTTTTTTTAAACTCTCAGGGCAATGCAGTGATGTTGGCATTGCAATGCTTGTTTTGCAGATTATAGCACCGGGACTTGGGAGGTTAAATGACTTGCTGAGGTCACACAGCTAGTTAGCGACTCAATCCCCTGTTTCTGACACCCAAACCATGAATCAATTCACTGCACTGGACTTCCTCTCTGGGAATAAGACAGATTTGCAGAGCACAGAGTAATGGATCATCAAGGTGTAACTATCTATCCCAGAAGGCAGCCAGCTCCTCAGGATGATCACTATCTCTGGCAGACTGTCACATTTGAGGTGATCAAAGATTTAGGCATGGAGAGAGGACGGATTTGTTCTCCTCTCTGCATGTGATCTGAGTGCTCAGGGACTGGGAACTGCTTCCTGTTTCAGGGGTCTAGCTCGCTGTCTTCCCGCGGAGTGCCAGTGAGAATGTGTTTAAGAGAGGCCAGACTGATCAGGTGAGAATTTATGTAAGCCGAAACCATTAGGTGGCTTAATTAAATCAGGGCATTTAACTCATTAGCCTTCTGCTCTTGGGACTAATAAATTTGAACCCAGTGGTGCTAATCACAAAAGAAGTCAAGTCCAGCGTGTTCCCTCTTAGTGGAGAGAGGGAAACACACTCAGAAGAAGAGTGGTAGCAGCACAGGTGGGGTACAGAGAGGATCCCGAGCCCTAACTGGGGGTCAGGGTAATGTGGGAGAGAATGATGAGTTTTGCGACTAAAAGGAACCCCAGATGTCGCTTGATGATCCCCAAGAATGCCCACGTGGGATGACCACGTCCAAGCCATCGCAGAAACCCACGTCAGATTGGTGACATCTTGACGTCACAGTTGGTGTGACATACTTGGTATCTCCCAGGTGTGATGGCGGGGACGGAAACTTCTTGTGGCTCAGCCTCATCCTTCTGCTTGAAAGTGAAGTATATGTATTGTCTTCCTGTTAGTCCAGCTCACTCATCTTCCTTGCCGGGCTTTTGAAATGAATTCCATCTCATTCTCTTACCTGTACCACTAAAATGGCTCACAAACTCATGTCTCTTCCTCTCATCTCACTATTTCTTCCCCAACGCAGCAGCCAGATTTATCCTTTTTAAACAGACATCATGATGCCATCTCTGAGCCTGAAATCCTTCAGCAGCTTCCCATTATCTTCAAGATCAAGTTCAGATTCATTAACATGCCCAACCAAGGCTTCCTGGAAGCTTCGTCTCCCACCCCCACCATTTCCTTCCCTCCCAGGGAGGATGCGGCACTCATAAACAATGAGGAATATTTGCATTTCCCCAAACCTTCCACACTCTTCCACAAGTCTATGCCTTGGCATATCCTGTCACATTTAGAATACCCTTTAGAATTTCACTTAGATTTTCTCTTCACTTGGGAATATGTCATCTTCACATCTCTCAGTTGAAGGCTGGGATGTCATCTTCTCTATCCAACTCTCCTGGCCATCTTCAGGCGTGGAGATCCACTCCTTACTTGAGTCCGTGCTGTGCGCTTCTGCAAGCCCTCCCCTCTCTCCTGCACACTCACCTCTTTACGCGTCTGTCTTCCCCTCTAGACTCTCAACGCGGGGGTGGGTCAGGGACCACGTGTTCGTAGTCATGATAAGCTGCGTGGAGCGTCATGTTGGGGTTGCCCTGAATGGTGTCCAGCAGCTTTCTAAGGCCGGGCGACATGGGCTGGAATTCTGTTATTCCACAGGGGCCCGAGCAGAGGTGTCTGCAGAGGCCGTTGGAGAGGAGAGAACGGCAAAGAGCACTTAGCGTGAGGGGAGGAAATCTGGGGTGAGGACAGAAGGTTCGAAGGAAGGTTTTATGGCTTTTTGCCACACAGTGTCTAACGAAAAACATTTCTATATCTTTCCATGGCATTTTCAGTAAAATAGCCATTTCTTTCTTAGCGTATGATAAACTGGCTCTTTTGCACAGGATGTGAAAAGCATTTTCCCACTTCAAGGTCTACCTTGGGATACCTGCTGCCCCTGCGTGACGCTTACTACGACGGCCACGGCAGCTGGGCCTCAATGAGCATCCTCTGCGTGCTGGCACCTGCTAGGCACCCCCTCTGCACCTTCCATCTGATGCAGTGCCCAGGGAAGAGGTATTGCTATTAATACACCTTTTATGGAGAGGAAGACAGAATAAAAGACGTTTCCAAAGTCACAGGCCAAGTTGGAAACCTGGACTCGAGGCAGGTACTATGAGAGGATAGCCCGTGCTGCGAAGACCCTGGTACCTGGACTTTTCTCCACATCAGCGGTCCCAGGACGCCAGGAGAGGCGATTACGGGCTGTCTGGGGTGGGGCAGAGGGAAAGGGGCCCTGCTGAGGGCCTAGGTGGCTTCGGAATGCAGGAGGGTGTCCTCCCACTTCCTGAGGCGGGTCGGTGACCTGACAAAGCTCCTCTCGAGATTTCTTACACTGCAGCAACAACCTGCCCGGTGTTCGCATGTTTCCCCCATTTCCTCTTCTTGGAACATGTAGAGAAAATGACAGAGAGCTTCCTCTGTGAATGCCCAGGAGCCCAAATCACTGAGTGAAAGAAAGGCATGGAGAGAAGCAGCCGTGTTTTGAGATGTTCTTGTTTCAACCTACATAGGACGAAAGGCAGCATTTTTAATCAGGAAGGCAGGAGGCAGCACAGAACGGAGGTCACTCGCTTGGTGATGCCGCCATTTGCATCAATTCGGCAAATCATATCTGTTATGCATAGACACAACTCGGAGTTCCAGTGACGTTTCAGAAAACAACGAGTGAGGGGCCCTTAATTGTCTGCCACAAGCCAGGGGGTAGACTCGCAGACCTAGGCTCATTCCTCGTCTCTGGGGCTTGCTGTGGCCGTGACCTTCGATATCATGCCTGACATATTTGAGTCTGAGTTCTGGCTGTGGGGTGTTTGTCAGGGTGGCTGGAGATGATGCCTGGAGGTACGTCTACGAGACCATCACCGTCTGGTCCACCCTTTCATTCGGGCCATTCACCTGGAGAGGAAGGGGCTCCTCTGAGATCACAGAGCCCTTCGTAGGAAGGCCTGGGACTGCCGGGACAGAAGTAGAGTTCCTCAAGGCCAGCGTCTTGCAAAGATCCCTTTCCCGAGTTCCTCGACGTCAGTTACACACTAGACACAGGGACGATGTAAAAACAGTGCCCCCGAGTCCCTCCCTCTCCAGGACAGGAGAGCCACACCCGGCTGTGGAGCGCTGGGACCCTGGCTAGTCTGAAAGGAGATGTGTAGTGAGTGCGAAACACACACTGAAGTTCCCATACCTAGCACACAGAAAAAGAAAGTAAAATATCTCGTTAATACTTTTGTATGGCTTAACGATTAAAATAATATTCTTGATAAAGTGGGTTAAGTCAGATACATCATTAAACTTAATTTCACCTGTTTAATTTTATGCCCTTTTAAAATGTGTCCAACAAGACATTTAAAACTGCATGTGAGTCTCCGTTGCTATTGGGCAGCACTGCTGTGCTCCGTCGCTTTCTTTTTCTGTCTTTGCTCTAGTCTCAGGAAAACTACTCCATCTTTTCTTCCTCCTTCTGTGGCAGAGCGGGTCCCCGCCGCGCCACGCCGACTCGCTGCAGCACAGCTGCAGCACAGCTTCCTGTAGCAGCAGCAGCAGCGGTTCTCACGACGGCGAGGCTGTTTGTGAAACTGCACATCCTCACTGGGTGTCTCCTTCACAAAGCACACCCGGGGTTTCTCGCCCCAGCGCGTCTGTGCCTGCTGGGCCGGGCTGCCTCTGTGCCCTTCTCCCTGGAGGGGGGGTCACCATCCCTGGGTCCGGTGCAGTGGGGCCAGCGGTCACATGCCAGCCGGTCCTCACTCCCTCCACCATCTTTCTGAAGAAAGACGCGCCCTGTCTCCCTCCCTCACCTCTGACCCCAGGAGGTGTGAACGCTGTCGGTTCTGGGAGCGGTTTCTTCTTCTTGTTCTGTTCCCTCCAACTGCCTCCACGCTGTTTTCTTCTTTGTGACTCAATAAACCCTTCTGCCTGACCGGGGCCTGGCTAACGTAGGCACTCACTTGTTTGGTGAACACTCATTCTGCATCTCCTAAACACCAGCTACTGGGCCGGTGGCTGGGGATGGAAAGATGAACTTGACTGTGACCCTTGGCCCCAAGGAATCACAGTCTCATGGAGAAAACAGACTCATCAACACAATATGACAACAGACGAAGGCGTCGGCTGGGTTCACAGAGAGGGTCACGTATCGCACCCAGGGATGAAAGGGAAGGTCCCCCCCCAAAGATGTGTGGAGTGGGGAGGATGATGCAGCCTAGCTGAGGCTCGTTGTATCGTTATCGCCATTATCACTATTATCACTATCATCATCAACATTATTTTAAAGATAACTGCAAAAGGATGGGCTTGAGCAAAATTTAGGGAATCAAAGACACAGGCGACGGAGAATGAGGAACCAGCTCAGGGAGGCCTCGTCAACCAAGTTCAGGGATTCAGTCTCCACCTTGAACCCGGTGCGGAGCTGCACGGGGAGCTCGTAGAGATGCGCGACCTGCTTAGCCTAGCGGCAGGAACCCACCACTTTGGCCGGCACAGGGTGAGTAGGGCACTGCTCTGGCCTTCTGTGTGGAGAGCAGCCCAGCCGTGTGTCTACACGGTCCAACCGGCTTGTCTTAGAAGACACAGCCCCGAGGGATTTGCAACTTCATCTGCTCCCTGTCATCTGAAGGAGGCACCTCCTGGGGGTCCAGGGTCTGTCTGTGATGTGATTCCCACAGTCCCACCGAGCATGAAGGATTATGTGGATGTTTTCCCTCATTGATGGGGAGGGCAAAGGTGCCGGCTCCAGCAGGCGCCTTGGGGAACCGGAGCAGACTGGGCTCTGTCCTTCCTGGCCCCGGAGAGACTGGTCGGGTTCAGGGACCCCTGGGGCCCTGTCTGAAAAGTGGCTTTTCTCGTTTCCCTTTGATCAGGCAGTTCATGGCATATTTGGAAGGACAAGGAGTGATTTGTCTTCCACATGTGTTTTCGTTTATTCCTTAAAGGCAGAGCTAAAGCATTAAGCAAGAATACAATGAAGTGCGGTGGATAGATAAGCTTCAAACGGTCTCAAAGGGCGTATCTCAGATAAGCTCATTTGTTTATAATCTATGTTTTTAAAGGAGTTTATGAAAAATACAGCAAGACAAAATTACATCCGAGTGAATAAGGGTAGAGGTAAAATAAGATGATGCCAAGCATAAGACCAGTTCTGGGAAAGGTGGCCATACGAAGGCCACCTGCATAGTTATTCCTGCATAATTCACCAAGGAAAGCCATCACTGAGGCTGGAGCTTCCTGGTAGCCAACGAAATAAGGGACAGTGTTTCATAGGTGGGGGTGGGGGGTGGAAGAACACTTACTTCTGATACTTAGAGCTAAGAGAAATCACACTGGTAGTTTTTCACAAAGAGTGCATTTTCTAATAAATAAGTAAGATTTTTAGTAATATCCCGGCCACTATCGAATGATGGGTTTCAGAGGACCTTTAAAATGATATAAATGTACTTCATTTCAATAGATCCCTCGAGCGCCTCTGATGTCCAGGTGTGGTGAGCTGTGCTGATGTGTTTAAATATGTGCTGCCCTTCCCCAGGGGTGCATATACACCCCATGGGGTGTGAAGCGCCACATCTCATGAGAACATACACTCCCTCACCACCCACCCATCGATATCAACTGTGACCACTTGTGCTTTGGCCAATACATTGAGAGAAGGGGTGACATGTGCCACTGCCCAGCAGAGGCTCTAAGAACTAGAGCGTGGTTCCACCATTAACTCTTTTCCCTCTGCCTCGAGAAAGCCACGTGCCAGAGAGAGACCATGCATCCCTTCCGTCTCCATCTCAGTACAAGCAGGGGAGCTGCTCGAGACCCACACTTGCCACGGGTGTAAGCAAAAGCGCACCTTGCTTGTAGTCAACTCCCGGGATTTAAGACTCGTTTGTTACTGCAGCAGGACCTAGTGACAGGTTCCTTCATACCGCTTCATCAGGACCGATACGGCTTTACTAGTGCCTTGGGGAGACACAGAGATATAAAAGACGCCACACGTACCCTTCAGCAACCTGCAATTTAGTGGAGTGAGCTGCAAGTATATGTTTAAAAATAGGCTGAAGGCTATAGGTGCCACCTTAAGTCCTCAAAAAGTATCGTGGGAATCGCGTCCAGATGCAAGGGAGACTCTACCTGAACAGAAAATCACTTCTGCACACAGCGGGTGCTGAGTGAGGGAGCAAGGCTGGAGTCGAGGAGGAAAACTGCGGGAGTCGGCACTGCAGGGCATTGCGTAGGGAGGCTGGATGCAGCAGCCTGTGGTCCGGGAGTAGAGAGAGAACTGTCTCCAATGGAGCACAGGGGTAAGAAATAAGTTTGGAAATCAGAGAGGAGCTCGGAGAGAAGAGAACTGATTTTCATGTAATTTAGATCTGGGCAGTGATGTTTATTGAGTGCCAGTCTGTGCTGGGCATTGTCCTCGGCATTTTGCATGTCCCACTTAGCTGGACACTCACACAACAGCAGGGGGAGATAGAGGTGCCAACGGCCATTCCACACAGGGATCAGGAAATGAGGCTCAGTCCCAAAGCAAAAACGAGAACATACACTCCCTCACCCACCCACCCACTGATATCAACTGTGACCACTTGTGCTTTGGCCAACAAATTGAGAGAAGAGGTGACATGCGCCACTGCCCAGCAGAGGCTCTAAGAACTAGAGTGTGGTTCCACCATTAACTCTTTTCCCTCTGCCTCGAGAAAGCCACGTGCCAGAGAGAGACCACGCATCCCTTCCATCTCTATCTCAGTACAAGCAGGGGAGCTGCTCGAGACCCACACTTGCCATGGATGTAAGCAAAAGCTCACCTTGCTTGTAGTTAACTCCCGGGACAGGCAAAAACATCTGTAAATGGCAGTGCTAAGATTTGAACTTCAGTCTTCTGGGCTCCAAAGCCCATTTTTCTTTGGCTCCTGTTCTCCAGGTGTACGCACGGATGGCAGAAGGTCTTTCATGCCGCAGGTTACTGTGCATTTCATCTGATGTGCACTAGGAATCTCCTGAAGCCTTGTGAGGTTGGAGGAAAGGGTGACACTGACCTGGCTTATTTCAGGAAGATAAAGCCATCGGTCATGTCACGGACAACCGGCATGTGGTGGTTGGGAGCAAAGAACAGGCTGAGTGCAATAACAGTTCCAGACACTGGTAGCTGAACAGTGCGTTGAGCTATCATATGGAGGAAGTTGACTCCAACATGTCTTGCAAATGCCTTCACAGAGAGTCTACAGGCTCTGTGTCCCAAGAGATTTTTCATTTTCTTAGAGTTGTTTTAAAGAAAAACAGTAACATTTTCACTAGTCATCTTTCCTTCTTGTTTCGGGGAGTTTGCATGTATATCTACTGAGACACGGGGCTGGATCCTATGGACTCACATGGCCCTTCCCATTTTGTAGTCATAACCCCTTCACCTTTACTAGTCGAGCAGACAAAGCCTGATTAAATTTGTGTTCATTAGATCTCTGATCATCTATGTAATGAGAGAAAACTGTTGGAGTTACAATGAGAAATGCGAGCCTTAGAACTTAGTGGCTTTCTTTGGTCTGCTTTTATGACTTTTCCAAGGGAAGAAGAAATGAGCATGCTATACCCTCTCTTAGATAACTTAGCTCTGTGAAGCTAAGGGCTAAGACGAGCCCTCATAGGGAGAGGGCAGGGTAGAATGTTGATCACTGAAACACAAGCAAGGGAGAGGAGAAAGGAAGAGAGGGATATCTTAGCATTTGTTGGGGTGGGGGGCATTTAGCTAAACTCAGCAGGAGTAGAATAAAGACAGGATTTCACAGGTTGATGGGGCTTTAATAATGAATTTTAATAATAATAATAGTGAGATTTCCCATTGTTTGTGCAAAGACAAAACCTTTGGATGGTATCGCCATGGCAGGAAGAATAAATAGCCTCCTCTAACATTAGGCAGCATCAGTCCCATGAATAAAGGATTTTGGACTCAGATCTCATGGAAGAACAGTGGGTTTGGCACACAGCAGATGCTTAATAAATGTTTGTTGTTGAATAAATAAATGAGTTGGGCTCAGGGAGGACCCTAGAAGCCAGCATGTCCCAAGATGATGCCATCCAGTGGCATTGTAAAGACCTCCTCTTGGGGGCCACCCTAGACTCCATGTAACAGCAGCTCAACGTCCCAGGAGCACCAGTTCTCAAGGAAGTTAGACCCGGAGCAGCCAATTAGACTTCCCTTTGAACTTGGCTCAATTTCACCTTCAGGCACTTTCACAGCGGAAGGTCAGGCTTCTGACCTCTGAAACATATAATCGCTCCTCCTGCCAAAGCTTCTTTCAATTCAAACCTTAGCTCGAAAAAGACTTAGAAAAAGTGGGAAATACCACACACATTACAATACCAACTAATTGCGCCTTCCTCCATCGTCTTCAGTCTACAGACATCAGAGACAGGTTTGTGGCTGTCAATGATTGATCTGGGAGGAAGACCCGCTTGCAGTTTCAGACATCTTATTTGGTTCAGGCTAAGGGGTCAGTAATGACAGAGATACCTGGCCAAGGACAAGGTGAAGAGGGGACCTGGGGGGAGCAGGACATAGGTAGCCTCCAGGACTTATGCTTGGTGGCTCTTAGGAGACAAGAGCAGAATGGAGGCTCTTTGAGAGTGTCTCTAATTACTTCTAGACACTTGTGTCGGGCAGGCTGAGAAGCAAAGGACCTTTCTATTGGCAGGGAGGGAAGAAAATATCAGTGTCATTTTTAAGTGTATATTTGGAGATTCCAAGGAAAAATTGGTTCTGCGATATTTTAAAAAGCTCTATATTTACAAAATAGGGAATGAGCATTCCTGTTGGTAAAAAAACATCAACTCTCACACTCTAGCCTCAGGTGGTGTCTCAAGGAGGACTTGGCTTCCTAGCAGATGGGGTATTAGAGCTTACCACGGGCTTTGTAATCACGACACTTGGCATGACCTTGACTACCGCTCCGTGTGGCACTGGACAGGTATAAGCACTTCTTCTTCACGAGAGAAATATTAACAATAAAACATTTTATAATTTAAAGAAACAACTAGTCTGGTCTTAGATTCACAAAGAGACATTTAGTGTATTTTTCCTAGAAGATGCTGAACAACTATAACGGGATGACTGCAAAACAGATACGATGCTCACGGATCATGGTTGGATTCTGCAGTGTTGGGTCAAATGAGTATGCGTCTGGTGTCTCCTTGAAAGATGAAACTGGGGAAGTCTCCTTTTTGTCAGCTTTAAATTCTGTACGTTGTTTCCTGGACAAGCCCACACGTTCGAAATTCAAAATTATTGCCAAAAAATTTATGATAAAAAAGTCAAAAATTTTCAATCAAGGCAGAATCCCCAGGTCAAATTGTGGTGAAGTGAGGAAGGTGATGCATGCATGTACAGGATTAGATTTTTATTTAAAATTTTTACGTTTTATTCATGGTGGATTTTTGTCCTTAATTTTGGTTTTTAAAACATTGCATTAAACTAGCATTGACTTTGGTTACTGAGTTTTTCCGTCACCCCTTCTACTGTGCTCCTTTGGAGGGTGCCTCATCCAAGTCCCCATCCTACTGGATACGCCTTATTAGGTGATCCTGCTCAGGGGAGCAAGTTGTGATGGGATAGAAGCCCCAAGTCCTTTTTCTTTTGGAGCTCACTGTCTTCTGCTGCACCAGTTTGAAAAGACTGTGGATGAGCGCTGTCTGCTGCTCAGATCCTCGGGGCTCTGACTAGAGTTCCATGGCCCTCTCCGGCGCTGGGTCTCACCTCCGTGTAGGATGGAGGCTTTTCCACGTGGCCTCTGGACAAGATGTGCACGGTGTATGCTCAGAATCCTCTGGGGGTCTTGCTTGCCTCAAAGAGCAATCTGGCAATTGCCTGTCCTGGCTTGCACAGGTATTTTTGTCATCAGTTAATCCAGAAAAAAACTGTTTTCTATTTCCTAGAGGCCCAGCTGTGTGCAGTGGGGAGACGGAAAACCGAAAAAGGCCCATGGGCTAGACAGAGCCCTGGAGGGGGGATGGGAAGGTGTGGGCTATTGATAGAGCAGGGCCATGAATTCACTGCATGACCTTCTTCTTTCACTTCTTTGCGTTTAAAGGTGAGCTCAGGGATCTGCAGACTAGAGCCTATGTGTCCAATCTGGCCCATCTCCTGCTTTTGTAACACGCATGAGCTAAGAATACTTTTTATATTTTTTAACTTAAAAAAAATATCAAAGGAAGAGTACTATTGCATGAAAAATGGTGAAAATTACATGAAATTCAAATTTCATTGTCCATGAATAAAGTTTTATTGACACACAGGCATGGTCATTCATTTACATATTGTCTATGGCTGTGCTTTACAGCAGTCAGACTTAGTACTTAGGACATAAGGCCCACAAAGCCTAAAGTATTTACTATCTTCCTCATTATGGGGGGAAAAAAAAGTTTGCTGACCTCTGGCCAAGATCATCTTGAATCCTGTTTCCACTTTAAGAAATACAGTCCACAGCTCTCTGCTGGGGAGCACGCCGGGGTCCCGTCACTCCTGCACTTCTCCACTTGGCCATGCCCAGTGGGCAACACTTCAGGGGTCTTTGTTTCCTGTTTTAAAACAGAGCCATGGGGCCATATTGCTGTCCTGAAAAACAAAAACCAACCAAACAAACCAAAAAAAAGAAAGAAAAAAAAAGTCCCCCAGAGTTTCTACTATAAAGGCTAGTAGTTAATATAGCATGATCGATTAATTGAGAGATTAATTGTTTCTTACCCTTTCTCCTTCTAAGAGGAGGCCTATATAGGTGGTAGAAATACACATGTAACACATATACAATTAAAATGGCAAGAAAATGGCTAAATATATTCCCGGGTGTGTGTTTATGTTTGTGCATTCAAGCAGAAAACTCTCTGGCAGTTTGGTATTGAATTAATAATTCAGCCAACACATATGTATTAACTGCTTGCTAGGTGTAGAGCACGGCTCTGTCCCTTATATGTATGCAAACAAGGTGGAAGACGCTTTCTGTCCCCAGGAAGCTTACCGTCCTGACAGGAAGATCAGATTGAAGTGACAAACAATTAGGGACCCACCGGAAGGTCACATGGTGCCAGAGAGAGACTATTTGACTGGGAGGTGAGTGATCTGGGTTCCGAGGCACAAGCCACCCTCACTGAGCACCGTGACCTTGAGCAAGCCCGTCCCCACTCTGGGCCGCAGGTTCGGCACATGTGGAAGGGGGTTTGAGTGGATGGTGTCTAACGAGTTATCATGAGCTCGATGGTAGCAGCAACATAATCTATACCAAGTTTGATAAACCAACACAGCGGGCCCTGTGCCCTGCCCCAGGCCCACAGGTGCGAGTGAGCTGCGCCCGGGGTCTTAAGGAGTGAGAGTCTCCTAAGGGGAAAAGAGCAGCACAGATGGACGGTTCCAGCCCCGCAGAGCGAGCGCAGTGACAAATATACAGGGCGCGGTGGGCTCTCAGAGAGGGGACACCCACACAGGTGGTCAGGATACCTCTCTGAATAGGCGGTGGCTGAGATCCAGCTCGGAGTTTAAACTGAAGGAGACACAGAAGAAGGAGGTGGTTTTTTTGTTTTTTTGTTTATTTTGCAGAGGGTAATGACTTGAACACAAGCAAGGAACCAACAATAACAATAAAAAACAAAGGTAAAGAGACAAGATACAAGAGACAAGATAGGGAGGTTTTTTCATTCATTCATTCACTCATTCATTCAGTCATTCATTCTACACATCTCCCCCGGGAGGTCACAGGGTGCAGGGCTTGGTCCTCGGCTCTGGGGTGGCTGTGTGGGCTCTGACCCCTGGGAGCTCCCTTCCAAGTAAAGACGACAGACGACAGATAGACAAATGGCCTGATTTCAAGTAAAGATAACTGTCCTCGAGAAGAATCAAGTGAGCGTCTGCTGGAGCATCAGGGGAGAGGGTGGGATCCCTGGAGCAGACCCCAGAGGGTCTCCACCCTGGAACTGATTGGACGACCATCAGCGGGTGTTCGGTGGGCGGCTTTGAATGCTGAAAGCAGGGCTGGAGGTTGCTGTGCCGAGGATGAGGAAGGAGACCACGGGGTTGCGTTTCAGGTCCTGGAAGGACACGCTGAGCCCTAAACTGGGGTGGGGGGCAGGTCAGACACAGGCTGTTTCTCAGGGGGTAAAGCAGGGGAGCGGGTGCTTAGGGGTCTGGTCCTCAAGGGTGCACACACATGGAAAAGTTAGTAGCAAGGCCCAGGGGGTGCATGGCAGGGAGTGAGCTTGGCAAAGGGCTTGTGTCAGACGGAACGAGAGCAAAGTGCACACGGATTGTAGAGCCACGCTGCGACGTCCAAAAGAAACAAATTGCCCCAAGGACATGGTCATTTTTTGGTTCCTCTCCAGGGCATAGTAGGGGTTTATGGAGAATCCTTTGGGGTCTGGCGAGCCTCGAGGAATCTCTCACCACCACCCACTCACCCTTCCTCACTGCAGTCAAAAGTGGCAGGGCCACGGACGCTGAGGAGAGTGGGTGGAAGGGGCCACCTTCACGCAGAGTGTGAGCATGTGGAGGAGCCCCTTAGGCGGCATGGGACAAAGGAAGAGCTCGGTTTTCCTTCTTTGTGCACAACTGGAGCTACAGGTAGCACTGTAACCTCTTAAGATTTAACTTACATGTTAGCACTAAGCCCTTTGCTACGGAACTTCCATACGCCTTAGGAGGCTGAGCTTCTAAGGTTTGTCAAACCCTTGCTCCAAGCCTGAGCGCCCTAACTGGGTGCCGCAGTCCAGACACAATTGTGGGATGGACGCAGCCCTCAGGGTGGGACGCTGGGAATGCTGGCAGCCACCAGAGATCTCCAAAGACGGTTGAAGCTTTTCAGCGTTTTGCCGACTAAGCCTCTCTTTTCCTAGGAATTCAGTTCAAAAAGCATTTATTTGAGCACCTACTAAATGCCACAGGCCATGCCCAGATTGGAGTTCCTAAGATGGCAGTTTATAAATAGCTATCAGATTTAGTATTTGATTGATTGTCTAGTCACTTGTTTTATAACATATATGTACACATACCATCCACTTGTCTGCGGTCCAGATCGTGTAGATTTCCCATCGATTAGCTACACAGATTGCCACTTCTCGAGGCCCTCCTAAAACAGCATAATCTCAGACTGTCTACTTTCCAACTCTTACCAAAACCCATATTTAGAGAAATGATAAAGAAGACTGTGTGCAGCACGTGTTATTTATCCACTCCTATAAGTTGCCGTGTTGAGGTAAGGTCTTTTATTGAGTTAGAGCCCTGGAAAGCTATCGACTTGGACCATTTTATCTAGCCCCTTGCCAAATCACCTCCGTCGAGTTGTGTTTTGTTGCATCTTTGAGTTTTATTGAGAATCATTATGGAAAACAGTCATATGAAATTAGGTATGCATTTATTCTAAATGCAAGTGTTTTGGACTTTGTCCATGATGCTAACTAGATCTCCCCAGACGATTTGGTTTATGCCCTCTTTTCTTACAAACAAAACAAAAATAAAAGCAAAAGTTTACAATTGACCATATTTTCCCTTTGCCTTGGCTGCCAGGGAACTCGGGGGCAAGTTGGCACTCAGGTGGAGTAATTATAAAAGTCCTGCTGATTAGCTGATGATATGTCCTCTCCTTTTCACGATATTGAACTTCTATTCCTGCCAATAGTTGCTTAAATGTATTGCATGTGAGTTCCTTAAACCTTTTCCCCAAAAGAAGTCCAACGAGGTAAGCTGTGTTTAGAATGAAAATAAATAAAGACAATATTTTCTTGTCTTCTTTGTGGTTTCTGCATGTGTTAATCCAATCTTTTGAGCTAGACTATAAACTCTGGAGAGGAGGGAGAAGACTTTGTATTTCGTTTCTACTCCCTGCAATTCCTAGAATAATGTTGAACACACAGAAGGAGCTTAAAGAATCCGGTGTTAGTAGTCGTTGAACATTTAACGGATGTCTCAGTGTCATGGTACTTTGGCCCTCTTTCCCTTGGATATTGCTCCAGCCTTTGCCCTTATTCCACAGACGGAGCCAGTGCTCCCGTAAAATCAGTCTTTCTTCCCCTCTGCGTGGACACACACAGGGAGGCTCTTGGGAGGCAGGAGTCTTGCTTGTTTGACCACGATGGCCCTTGTCACCTGCTCTAGTGGTTGGCACAGAGTAGGCACTTGATAAGTGTTGAATGTGTTGTTCTGGCTAAAGGGGAAGAGGATGATAATCCTACTACCTTCTACCTGTGTTAGAGAAAATCTATTTCTGATGCTGAAGTGTGTCTTAGGCTTTTCATTCATCAGTTAAAAGGGGGATGGCACAAAATAACTTTCTGGCATAATAACGGTCATCACTGCATATCTGGCTCTTCCTGGTCACGCCCATGCTTACAGCTGCTGTGCTGTTAGGTGGTGCCCAGGGAGCGGGACTGCAGCTAACTTTCTGGCTGCTACAGCACCAGTAGGGGGAATTACAATGGCCTGTTCCAGGAATGCTGGCTAGTTTCCTGGCAAATCCCTCCGGTAGTTTTAAGGTCTGCACTGGGAGGGTCTAGGCACACTGGAATGCTGCATTCATATAGTCTCCCCTCCGCTCAGGCCCAGCTTCAGGTCTGGCCTGGAGCAAAACAACAGGGCAGCGAAGGTCACCTAAATGGCCGAACCCCTCCCAGGAAACAAACTCTGTGTTAGATGTTGATATCTAGATCATCTCCGTGAGGCCTGTGATGTTCCTAGGAGGACTATGCCATTTTTACAGGCAGAAGCTCAGAGGAATTGACTTGCCCAAGATTTCCATAGTTGTTTTTGGAAAAGCCGGGAATAAAACCTCTGTATGTGCTTGATTCCAAATCACACACTCTTCTCCACACACCATGATATGGGTGCAGATACTCTCCTGTGCACCCCTACCGCCCAACCCCTTGTCCCTCTGCAAAACCCACATCCTTCCTTACACCACTGCTCCGACTTGGCCCTTCCCACGCTGGGGGAGGGCAAGCAGGTGCAGGTGCTCCCTCCACCGCCGGCTCCTCCCTGCAACATGACCACTCCATCCCCACCACGGGGATGATGCGAACAATGTGGGTGTTTGTCCTGCTACAGCAGCCAACATTTACTCACTACCTGGAGTGGCAAGAGATGGAGTTAAACAAAACATACAATGGCCCATCGGGGGCGGTTTATTATCTGTTAGGTTGAACTATACAAGATTGCCAACGTTTGAATTCCTTCTGACAATTCCATAAAGTTTAATCTAGTAGTAAAACAAAAGGAAGAGAGGACTCATTCAGTGGCCCTGCGTTAGCTGGTTTCTGCTCCCCAAGTCATTCATTCACGTTTCACAATACCACCGTGACAGTCCCCACTGAAGGCCTGAGTTTCAGGGAGGTCACATCATTGGCTAAGATCCATTTTGGGGACACATCAGACATGGGGTTCACACCCTTCACCCCAATACCGGTATCCACGTCACAGTTCCGGAAGGGCTGGGACCCTGCCATGACAACTGTGGGGCTTCAGGGTGAGTTTCAGCAATGCGGGTGGTCTCAGGCCTGGGAGGTTATTGTTTCTGGTACCATTTTGGACACTGATAATCAGGGTGATAGTTAAAATATTTAAAAGCCACTAACTGAGCAGGACTGACACTTGGCCAATCAGAATGGACTCTGGCTGTCACTGTCAACCACGAGAGAGGCCACACAGGGAAGTAGCATCCTGCTGATAAAATGTGTGGTGGTTATGCTGTTCTGGTTTGTTGTTTGCAGGGTACTCTTAATAGTTTGGACTATTTTTCAGCTAAACTTCACCACCACCCCCAATGCTACTGTGCACAGATTTATTTCCCCACCCCTGGTGTTGGCCTTGGCCATGCGGCCTGATGTAGCCCCTGGAATGCCCACGAGCATGATGCAATCAGGGGCCTTAAATGTGGCTGCTCTTCTCTAGATTTGTGCTGTCACGTGCCTGGGGTCGCTGCCACTCCTTAAGCTGAAGCCCCAGAAAAAATACATTTTGAGTGGACATGAATCCAGGCAGCAGCTTAAAATTACTCCCAGGCAACGTGCAACCTGCAGCAGAGCCGTTCAGCTGAACCAAACCTAGCTCAACAGACCCACAGTAAACCTAGAGACCAATGAGCAGAGGGATAAATACTTACTGTTGCAAACGTCTGAGCTGGGATGTTTGTTACGCAGCATTATTATGGCAATCATTGACTGAGGCAATATTGGGAAGCTCAGGGTATGGCCTTTGGAACTGCATAATTCTCTGTTAGACCTTGGGTTCTGCCACTTCTTGGCAGTGTGCTCTTGGCTGCCTCAACTTTAGGCTCCTAAAGTACAAAATAGCTATATTTATTTGTTTCTGCAGGACTTTTGCTTTAACCGAGAGTTTCAAACGAGGTTGTCACGATAGTGGTAATGCATAATGGCATCAACAACTAATGAAAATGCTCTAGTAGTAAAGAGATTATGGATATTTATGGTATTTCCTCTGGGAGCCAGCAAGTTTATTTCCTCTGGACTCCATGGAAGATGCTGTCACTGACTGTTACATACACTTCCTGTGAGCCTCACTGGCCCATGATGACCTTTGGGGAGAAAGGGTAAGAGACACAAGCAGCACAGACAACATTTGTGATGCAAAGCTCTAAGCCAGAGTGTCAGACAAAGCTATCTGGATGGTGTTAATAAATAATGATATTAAGTAAACAAGCAAATAATAAATAATGATATTACCGACTACTGTGGCTGTTGCTATTTTCTGAATACCTCCCTGGGCCAGGCATTGTGCATACATTATCCCATCTATTCTTTGCAACCACACTCTAGGGAAAGCATTTTATCCCCATTTTCAAGTGTGGAAAATAAGGCTCAGAGAGGTTAGTTGATTTGCATAAGGCCACACAGCTAGTGGGCAGCAAAGTGAGTAGAGTCCCAGTCTGACTCCAGTGCCTCCCAATAGTATGTAAAATGCCTTTGTTACGGATTGAAAATTTCTGTCCCTCTAAAATTTAAATGTTGAATCCCTAACCCTCAGTGTTGTTATATTTGGAAATGGGGCCTCTAAGGAAACAATTAAGAATAATTGAGGTCATAAAGGTGGGGCCCTGATCTGATAGGAAGAGTGTCTTTACGAGAGAAACAAAGATGATCTCTCCCCAAGCATGTGCACTGAGGGAGGCCACATGGCTGTCTGTAGGCCAGGAAGAACCTTCACCAGCATCCAAATCAGCTAGAATCTAGATCTTGACTTTCCGCCTCCATAACTGCAAGAAAATAAAATTTCTGTGGTTTAGACCACCCAGCCTATGGCATTTTGTTATAGCAGCCCAAGCAGACTAGTACGGCCTTAACTATATCAAGTGCATTTATTCCTTCCCACTCCTCCACCCTACTCCGGGCACAAGAGCAGTGTCCGGGTGCTGCAGGGCCCATTCCCTTTAATGCATCCACGGGGATGACCCGTACATGGCAGGGGCACGGGACTGGCTGCAGCCTGACACCTTTGGCTCCAGGGAGGGCATTATCCAGATTATACATTGCATTACTCTCATGGAAATTAGCTGCTGCCTCTTGTATAAATAGCTAATAATGAGCAGCAGCTCATACTCGCCCTCCCATCGGAGCCTGATCAGGACCGTGGAGGTAGCTGGGACTCAGCCCGGGTCCGAGGATGCTCCGTCTTGCGAGGCTGTGGCAGTGATCGTGGCTCTATCCATTCCCAGGTGGAACATTCCTCGCGGTGGCTCCGTTTCAGGATCTGTGTGAGTGTGTGCGCGTGTGCGCACATGTGCACACGTGCGTGAGCAGATTGTATCCTTTCTTTTCTAATTGAAGGGAGTTCCTTGAAGCTGGGGGTGGGGAGGAAGTGAGGTGTTGGGGAGCGAAAGGGACTGCAGGGAAAGAGGAGAATGCTGAGACCCTCCAGCCACGGTCTGTTCCCAGCAATGGCAACCGCTGAGAGGCATTGCCGGGCCTGGACTCATCCCCAGCCCGCTTAACTGGACCAGGTCACCCCAGTTTGTCCGACGGTCCTGTTGCAGGAAAAGCACAGAGGGAATTTTACCCCAGTAAATCGTGATCTATTTTCAAGTCGTATGGGGGAAAATGACTAAGGAAAGGACCACACGCCGAGGCATGGCCACAACCAGCTCTGGCTTCCTCCGGGAAGAAGTGGAGGGTGTGCAAATGGTTCACCAGAGACAGCCGACACAAACGTGTGCGCGCTTGATGTCTCCGCGCAGCGCGCTTGATGCTTGCGATGGTTCTATGTATAAACTTTGTGCTCTCGCAGGGGACAACCAGAGAGGCTTCTTTCCTGGCATTTCAAGTGTTTCATTTCCTTCTCAACATACCGTTAGCGTTAAGGGCATGCACAGCGGTGTGCGGGCCTGGCTCAACCCTGCTCACTCTCGTGTTGCCACAGGTTGATCAGACGAGGGTGAGTTGTCTGAGGAGCATGGGTGGTCTTGTCACGAAGGACAGGAGAGACGGGGCAGGGAGGACGGTTTCTAAGAGAAGCCAACTCTGTTGTTTGGGGGGTAACTCAGTTGTTTGCTGGCTGGTTCTCTCAGTGGCATACGCCCTGTCATGTATATCCCCAGTAATGATCATCATAATAAACACTGCTATTGGGTGCTGGCCGCATTAGGAACCTTGCACGTATGATCTGATTTAAAGCTCAGAGCCTGGCTGTGAGGCCAGAACTGTTTCGGAACCTTGCAGCTGAAGGAACCGAGGCAAAGGGCTTTAAACTCCTATGTCCGAAGCCTCGAGGCAGAACCAGCGCTGGAGCCCAGGCTTGTTCGGCTCACGATTTGAATGTCCTTCCTTCCCCAGCTGTGGACTCGCCCAGGAGCCGAGAGCAGGGAGAAGGCGGGTTCAGAGCTGGGGGAAGCTGAGCATGTCGTGGCACAGGATTTAGAAAAACGAGAAGCAGCAGTAATTGTTTTCCGGCAAATGATACCCAGAGACAAAAGGGAAAAGGAGATAAAGTGACAAAAATATTCAAGTGACATGGAATGTAAGTTGCCTCATTTTAGGGCAGAGGAGCAAACATCATAGCTCTGTGGCAATGCTGAGTCTGTCCCCAAGCCAAGGAGGTGGGAGCGGCTTTAAGGAGAACTCCTCCAACTCCCGACCCTGCGAGTCCCAGGCTGCAGGAGGCTGAGCAGCTGCCAAGAATGCCCTCTTCTGGCGATGTCCTCGAAGCCCAGGATGACAGCAAGGCGGCCTGTGCTTTCCGGATCCTGGGCAGATTCTCGTCCGAAGTAGTCTCCTTACGCACACATAACGACTCTCTCTCTTTCCTCCTCAGCCCCCAGACTCGTGATAGGTACGTTATTTTAATAAGGTAAGCTGCACCTTAGTAGGGTTTGCTTCCTTTTATTTTTTAACCCTGAATAATACCCTCTATGTCATCCGTATATTTATGATAGCTCAAAGACATGGGTGTGTGGATCTAATTAAAAACGTGAAAGGGTTTAGCAGCCTGCTGCTTCCCTGCAACTCTCTGGTTGCCAAATCTTGGCAGCCGTGTTGAACCTGAGCCAACTGTTTAGTCCCCGGCTGAACTGCTGCCAGCCGGCGCACGGCATTGTGGGGCCAGGGCCGGAGGGGCGGCACGGAAACGCGCTCGCACGGGGCGAGGTGGGGGTGGCCCGCGACCCAGCCACGCCGGGAAGCAGGAGACAGGACAGCTGGGCTTGCTCTGCCTGGGCCCGGTCCCCAGCTCTCAGGAAACGCAGGTACAGGACCAGTTGGGCCAATTCAGTGGCTAAGCAGGGCTTCACGGGATTCGGTGGAGGTTGTCCCCTGGCTCTGGCTATCATTAACTTGACATCAGGCCTCCTCGCAGGACAACCATTCTCGGCTCTCTCGCAGCAGTGGGGGCCTGCGCCGGCAACTGTCTAGTGGCGCCTTTCCATCGAGTTCCTTGCTGTCGGTCTGAGCTTCTCTTGATGCCTCGTCGACTGTTCTGCGTCTTCTCTTTAGAGAAGCCGAGGCCAGCGCAAGGTTTCTCAAACCCTGCAATGCACACAGTCGCTTGGGGGATCTTAGAAAAATGGGGTTTCTGATTGTCCCCGGGGAAAGGGGAGCATTCACGTTACCAGGATAAGGACTCACTCGAACTGCTTAAATTCTCAACTATGACTCTGGACTCGGACTTCTGTGGATTCGAGCTTGCACATCTTGGTGATTCCCAGTCAGAGAGGAAGGAGGAAAGAATTCAAAGAGCTCAGCCTTCTCCACAATATGTGGGCCAAGTAAGGGGAACTAAAACACATCAAAGGCCTGGGTCACTTTTTATGTCCTCAAAATGTACCAGTTATAAACAAATTAAAGAGAAAGAAAGGGTTGTGTTCTTTGTATACAGAAACACCACCCTGCAGAGGGAAAACTCAGCTCTATAAAGCTCCTCTAAGATACTTGGGAGGCTGGGATCAGCAATGAGGGTGGACCTTGCCTTTCAACTTTGTATCTTGCGTGTTGTTGATTTTTCCACGATGATGTATTTCTTTTGTAATTAAAAGAAGCAGCAGCAGCAAAGACAGCACCCTGCGCGGAGTCTGGTGATGATCTCCAGGGCTGGCCACCGTGGTGAGGAAGGCGTGGACTGTGAAGCCAGTCCATCCTGGAATGGAATTGGCCCTGGCAGTGAGCTTGGAGAAGTCAGCTGACGTTGCTGGGCCTCAGTGGCTCCATCTGGAGAATGGGGTACTGGAGCCTTCACTGCAGCACGGCTGTGCGTGCCAGAGATGTGTTTGTGCAAGAGTTTGTACCCGGGGGCCCTGAGAGGCGTTTTACAAATCCAGAGCCTTCACCCATGGGTCTAGGGCACTACCCCAGATAGAATTTCATCCCGGCAGACTGCTTCTGAGCACAGATATATTCTGAAACCTGCGGAAGGGAGCTAATCACTTCGGAAGTCACAGAGCCTCCATTCATGTTATCAGAGGAGCCTGAAAAAAAAAAATGAGGCCCTGGGGAATGGCAGAGAATTTTGTATTTCTTTTCAAATGGCAAATGTATACATATGAAAAGTTTAAAATGACATGCCAAATAAATCACAAGTTGGCATAATTGAGCCAGCCACTTTTATTATGAAACAATAAAATGTGTGAAGTCAGTAGGATGGAGGGTGATGCAGGGCATGTGGCCCTCATGCAATTAGGGGGCTGGCATTTTCTTAATATCCTAAGTTCGCATGGCACGTCGCTTGCTTTGTGGCTTAGATAATGCAGAACTGGCTGTTTCCATCGCAGAAAGAGAGTCCATTTGCTGTTAAGAATCCTAGGATGTATCTAGGAAAATTCCACTCCCAGAGACTTTATTGAATCTCATTCCTAACATGTGGGCAGGTGATTGTCTAAACCACTGAGGAATGATGCTGGAGGTAAACAGCTAATTAATTAAAGAAAACCTCCCTCTGCACCCTGACTGTGCGAACGCCCTGTGACTGAGATGCACACACTCACACACACCTGAATGCTCTCACACACGTATTGTTAACAATGCTTCCAGGTGACCGAATCCTCTAGCCCACCTGTCTCTGCTAATTCAAGTGAACAAACCTGAAAGCCCATTACCCTTCCTTCCAAGGCTGTGTGACCTCAACCCCTACACTCTTCTAAGCAACATCCACTTTAACTTAATATTCTGGTGCTTTCGGGAACATTTAAAAATAAACCATTTTGGCACATTGTCAAAGTCTTGTCTAAATTCCTTCATGACAACCACCGTCAGTGAGGTTTTACAAACCAAAGGGAATTGGGGGCAGGGAAAAAGGAGTCCCTCATTTAGAGTTATAATTTCAGACAATGTCAAATAAAAATGTACTTATCCCCCCTCCCGTTTCTAATTCCCGATGTGCACTTGGGACATCCTTGCCCCACCTCTTAACTCCTCCTATCTGTATTTCTTTTGTTTTCTCCATGGGGCTTGGTCACCTACGGTGGTGGGGCAGAGGCATTTACATATTAGGGCACCTTTTGGCCCAGAGGTGGGACTGGCCACTGGACGAAGAAGAGCTGGGCGGGGACGGGGCCTCAGCAGGTGTTAAAATGTAGCTCCTGGTCCTTGGGAGTAATCACTGCAGAGCAAGCCTGTCTGTCCCCTTCCTATCAACAACCTGATCTCCGTGGTCTGTTGCTAAGAGACCAGCCTGTTGTTTACAAGATCTTCGGTGGCGTAGACTTCCATAATTTATAATTTATTATCTTAGTGTCAAAACTTGTGTTGGTTTTTATTTTATTCTGCCATAGATCCAATAATAGTTAGATACAACAAAGGTCACGCATCTGCCGGTCCCTGCTCCGAAAGCATCCCTCGCCACCTCGAAGTTTAGGTGCTGAGGATGAGAATGCTATTATAAACTGGAGATGAATATCATTTTTTGTCCATTAACTTCACGTGTTATACGACTGCTCGGGTCAATGGATTCCCTCAAGATTTGCTCACTACTGAAAACATGTTTCTGTCCAACCAAGAAGGAAATGAATTGAAATGATTTCAATTATCACAAGAAAGGAGTTGAGTCTTCTTGCTGTACACTTCAGTACCTAATGGTTCGACTCGGCGATCCTCTCCCCACAAAGTTCAGGGCCGCAGACGTTTCACCAGCTCTAGAGATGACTCCTGAGCCGTTGTCGGGCATCGCTTGTACACAAAACCACCTTGCGAGGATACCCTCTACTCACAGCAATTCAGCCGATTCAGAAGGGAAGTGATGGCGCAGAAGAAAGGGTTATTTAAGTAAAACATCTTGGTTGCAATGTATCAGCTAAAAGAAGAAGAAACAGTAAATGTGTTATGATCGTTGCTAACATTTATTATGTCATGCACAAGGCTAAATGTTTAACCTGGACTAACTTCTAGAAAGTGCCTGACAAATCCATGAGTAAAATTCTAGTATTAGCCTCATTTTATAGACCATAAAGTCAGGGTTTTGTGCCCTTAAATAAGGTGCTCAACGATGCCCAGCTATTAAGTGGCAGGATTGAACCCAGGCTGAGTGATTCTGGAACAGTTAATTATTCTTATAGAAATTAAATATATATATATATATATATATATATAATCAGCCTGGGCTTTGCAGTTTATTGTCTGTTGAAGAGGAGCCCCACACAGATTTGATGGAGCAGGGAAATTAACACAGGTTCCAAAATCTTATCACGGCATTATCTTTCTCTGCAGAGTATTCATGATATCTTGGAAACCACAGAGCATGAGAAATTTCTAGGAAGGGAGTTTTATTTTCTCCATCAAAGGACCCAGCAAATTCTAATGACATTTTACCGGGAATTAAATTTGTTGTTTTCCAGAAAGCAATTATGACAATAATTCATACCACCATTTCTTGCCGCTTCATGCCTGCATGCTCCCTTGCCGGGGCCATAGCCAGGACAAGATACATGCAAGGGTCTCCTGGACACCCTCGGGTTGGACTTGGCAGCCTCTTTTTTATTGCCATGATGGAAAGAGATGAATAAACAAGCTAGAAACTGTGGACCATCAAAAAAGCATGACCTAATGATGACTTGATGATTTAACCATCTCCCAAACCCATCGCTTTGCTTTCCTTCCCCAAAGCAGGGTGCTGTTCCCATTCAAAAGTGCAGAGTCATGAATGGGAACCCACGGGCATACCCCCCACAATAGAGAAGTGGCGTGCACATCCCTCGGTTCATTTTCTGAGATCGCCTCTCTGACACCGGAACCTTCCTGAAGGCACACATGAGGTTCTATTCATCTTGGTAGCTGCCTGATATATGTTCACAGCCACTTAGGATTAAGAATCAGAAGTTTGAGGTTCAATTCCTTGTTTACCACTTAGCAGCCTTGTGAACTAAGGCAGGTCTTTTAAACTCTCAGGCTCCTACTTTCTACATTTGCAAAAACAGAGTTTATAACACTTATCTTCTTCACAAGGAAGAGATGATTCAAAGAAAACAATGGATGCAACACAAAATTGGAGGGGAAGGAACTAAACAAAAGTGATCACCATCATTACTTGAACCCTGGGGCCAGTAAAATATCTGGCAAATAGTAGCCTGTCCTTCAGCTGCAGGTGTAGCTATGAGCAAGCCTCCCCACACCCCTAGGTCTTGGCTGCCTTTGTGTCTCTTAGTGTCCTTCTTAGTCTCCTTTCCAGGACTGTCTTCCTCTACCAGCCATTAGATGTTGATGTTCCTCAAAGTTTGCTATCAACCATTCAAAAACATCATGTTAATTATTTGTAGTGTCTCCTGGTGATCCACCTGCTCCCCAGTCTGCACTAACCATGCATGGTGATGACTCCCAGAGTTGTGTTTCTGGACCTGATCCTCCTTGGACCCCAGGCCTTTGCAGTCATGCTTGTGGCAGCTGTCTTGAGACTTGGTTATTTCACAGAGCCTTTGACGTAATATGTTCAAAGTGACTTTACTTTTACCTCCCTATAACATTCCTCAAATCCTTATTCCATTGTCGATGTCTTTTGATTAATGACATCACAACATACTTGATGCCTTATTGAGAAACCTAGATGTCTTTACTGGTCCCTTCCTCAATCAATCAACCCATCCATCTACAACTGTGGTCCCCAAACCAGTATCGATCCACAGCCTGATAGGGATGAGGCAGCAGAGCTCTGCCACACCTCCTGCCCCCAGTCCTTGGAAAAATTATCCTCCATGAAACTTGGAGTGGGGGAAAAAAAAAAAAGCAGTGCACAGCAGGAGGTGAGCGGCAGGTGAGCAAGTGAAGCTTCATCTGTATTGACGGCCATTCCCCATCACTCTCATCACCCCCTGAGCTCTGGCTTCCCACACCCCCACCCCCAAACATGGAAAAATTGTCTTCCGTGAAACAGGTCCATTTTGCCAAAAAGGTTGAGGACCACTGATCTACAAGGCCTGTGGGGTCTACCTTTTTTCAACTGTTTTCTCTTTGTTCAATTTCTCCAACCCACCACGATTTCCCACCACTCTCTTAGTCCAGGCCACATTATCTCTTTTCTTGATTTCTGCAACAAAGTCCTAATTCACCTCCCTGCTTCTAATATTTCCCCCTTCCCATCCATTTTCTACCTCACAGCCAAGATGATTTTTCTGACGCACAATCTTTATCATGGTACTTTTCTATGTGAGATTTCCCCATGGTCCCCTTGTGGGTTTGGGTAATGCTCGAAAGCCTCTGCATGATTCACAAAGATCTTGGTCTGAGTTCTAAATAACTCTGGGTTTCTGAGCCTTGCACTTCTGGGCCTCACACCTGTATTGGACTCCTCCTAGCTCCTGCACTGGGCTCTGCTCTCCCCAGGCTTGACCTTAACGTGTGCTGCTCTTTCCCCACCCCCGTTTAACTGCCAGTAACCTTGAGACATCAGCATGCAGTTTATTTCTTCCTTCTTCCTTGCCCCAGTGGCATGGAAGAATGCATGAAATATATGGAAATATGTATTTTTGAACAAATTATTAATGGCCTCCTTTTTTTCTTGAGATCAAACACAGGATTAACTTAGCAGAACTTTGCTTTTAAAAAAAATGGTACAACAGTCTTTTTCCACGCCAGCCTGGTTTCTCTTTCTCTCTTCTCTCGGATATCCCTGAGTTCACACCTTCAGAAATGTGCTTGTTTTCTCCTTGAGGCTTGTGTGAGGACTTCTTCCAAAAAAGACATTCTATATTCTGTCATGGCTGTAAGAAACCTGGGGATCCTGTTTCTGTTCCCAAGGTTCTGCTTGTAGAATGCATATGTCATTGGTCAACACAATTGGAGCTTTTTAATTTATGTCATATTGTCATAGTAGGTAAAAACGTATTCTCCTTGCAGATCCTCTAAACTACTCTTTCACTCCCTACACATGGTTCCTCTCTTTCAAATGCACTTTTGACAGCTTATAAGCGTAGATTTTGAATCATCCCCTAAATATGAATTCTTCCAAGGAAAATAGTTTCTTTTTTTTTTTTTAAGCTTTTCTGCCAGGCAAACTGCATTTTAGCATCATTTATTTGTTCTGGTTTTTGCAATTCTAGACCCTTGTGCCAGAGAGAGCAAATCCTCCTGCCCTTTGATCTTCCCAATCCTTCAATTATCTCTCTGGTCTCCTTCTGCTGTCGTTTAGGGTAAATGCGTACAGTTGGTCTTTGTATCTGTCCATGAAAGGTAATCTCACTCTTATTTTAATTATTTTTGGATCCCTTGGCTGCATGCCCTCCAGTCTGCGTGCATGCATCTCATACCATACAGTCTGAATTTCCCCCACTTAGGCCAGGGCCCTCAACACCACTATAGAACCACAGAGCGAGAAAAGATCACCTTTGGGCTCAAGAACTCACAGCTCTTCTCCCTCCCCCAGAAGGCACAGTGACCTGGACATTACTGTCACCTGGAGCTCGGTGCATTCAACTCAAATCCAATTGTCCTGTCCTGCTAGTAAATCACACTGAAACTTAAGTGCCAACTGCTGGTCATTCTTATCTCGAGTTTTCTTCCCCAGTTTCCACCTTACTTGAAAGCACTGTGTTTTCAACAGTTATTCTGGTCCTCACATTTGAACATTTTATAGTCAACCCATTCTGATATGAAAAAAAAAAAATTACAGAAGACTCCACCATCCCTGCAACTTTATCAAACTGCTTTTTTTGCAACACCTTTGATCTGTACTTGGAGGGAACACGATACTTGGTTGCACTAGTTGACTTCCTCAGTGAAGAGAAAGAATGTGAAATGTACCTGTGCCTCACTCCACCAAGACAGCACACTCCTCCCAGGCCTCGCTCAGCCCCAGTGGGTGCCTGTCCTTCCACACCGCAGTGGATTGTCAGACACCTCGTTAACAGTGTTAGGAAAATGCAGTAGTATCTGCCTTTTAAATAAGATTTGCTGAGACAAGGGCCGGTGCATTCGAATGAGCATGCAATTTGCTGTCAGGCAGTTTTGGGTCCACTTCTTCCCTGTGGCTTGCTGGGCTCACTCTTGTCTTTTCCCTTGAGCCTCAGCTTCTTCATCTGTCAAATGGGTATAAAATACTCTTTCAGTTTTCTCTGAAGGAAAAAATGACAATGACTCCAGACTTTTTTTGTAAACTCTAAAGTACTATCTAAATAAACACATCAGATTGCCTTCAGTCATCTAAAAAGGAAGGAAGGCCCGATACCTGAGGTTGATGAATCTTTTAATATAACTGGTGATGTATAGTCAATGTCTAATCAGCTCAAGTTCTTCAACTAAAATGGAGAGGACATTTGGCTGAAATAAAATGAGCTTTCAAATGTGGTATGGTAAAGTTTTGTTGTTGTTCATTTTGTTTTTCTTACAGCAGGAAATCTAGTATTTCTAAAGAGTCAGTCACTGGGAGCTAAGCCTTTTGTTGGGGGGTGGTAAGAGCAGAGCCGTCGTGTCCAGGATCTGCTGGGGAGTGAGAGGTAACCCCGTTCTCCTGGAGCTCACCGTGGGGCCGGGGCTATTGCACTCACGTAAAACAGACGCAGCCGCAGAACTCGGCTATGGTTTTGTTAGTGCCCCGAGTAGGCTGAGAGATGAAGAGAGGGAGGTGGAGACGACACAGAGGCTCTGGGGTGGGTGTTGGATGTTGTTCCAGGCAGAGACTAGCAGAGGCTGGGCATTCCTGTGTGGGCACTCTCTGGGCACTCCAGAGAGAACTGGGAGGATGGGGAAGAGTATTTATAGGGGGATTGATAAACAGGTAAACAGGTAATGAAAGTGGTTGGGCTTTGCAAGTCAAACATCACAGCAGCTTGAATTTGATACGTTGGGGAAATGAGGGTGGCAGGGATGGGAAGGTGGAGATGCGTAAAAAGGTCACTTTGAAGATGCATCCAGGCCTTCTTCTTTAAATTAAATTAAATTTTAAATTGAATTTACATTTAAATTTAAAACAATCACTATACTAGTATTTATGGCCCCTCTTGCTAGAAAGCCCTCCCCCTGTCTCTGCCCTGCTAACTCCTTGGCACCTATCTGTCCTCAGGAAGAAGCTGTCTTCTCCACCTGCCTTGCTCCAACCCTTTCCTTTTCACCTGGGTGTGTTGCCCAGGGTGGCCTGGACTTGCCTTACCAAAGCAACCTTCATACCACCCGTCCCGAGGCCCAGGATTTCTTCCTGCCCTCCTGGCTCTCCTATTTCCTTCAACTTTACGAAAAGCTTTGTTATTTTTGCATTTGGTGACTCATCCGCTTTTTTGTGCACCCCGTCCCATGCACACATACTCACCCCCAACTCCCATGGGAACGTACACAGGGTTCTCGGATAGCCCCTCGGACACCACTGTTTCTTCCTCAGCTTCTTTACACAGCGAGGTTAAGAAAGCTTGGGCAGGCTAAGCCCAGAATTCCCTTGGTTTTAACACAAAATATGGTCAGTCTAAATGACCTAATTGTCCTGGCTAAATGGCTTTCCCCTGGGATGGTTGAAAATGCTCTTTTAGCCTGGAGAACAATTCTGAGCCTCCAGGCCCCCAGGGTTCCCGTGGGCGGATGGTGGGAGTCCATTAGCCACCTCACCTCCTGCCCTTCCTGGTCTCACCTGGGCTCTTCTCACCTGTGCCTGGGCCTCCTGGTCTCCAGAGGTCTGTGCCTCTGAGCAGCTCTCTGAGCCCCAGCGAAAGACGGTGAGATGCAAGCAACTGCCTTTCTCATTCCAATGATCCTTGCTTCTCACAGAACACGGGAGAGGTTTGGTGTGGGTGCCCCAAAAGAAAAGAAAGGAAAACACAACAAAGTGGTGTACCATCGCAGAGAGAAAAAATAAATGCTTGAATATCTGACATTCCCGGTTACGGGTCTTGACGGACTGTATGACTTTCCCGTGAGACGTGGTCTGCCACAACTTGAGATTCCTTCTCTGTAGAATGGAGGTCCGAGTCCACGCCTTGCAGCACTGGTGTGAGATCAGAACTGACACGTGTGAGGCACGCGGCACAGCGCTTCGTACATGGGCCCCAACACGGTACCTAGTGCAATGGCGGCTGTTAGTATGCCAAATAGCACAACTGACTTTAAAAGCTGAGGGTCCTAGCTTTATCAGGATCCCACCTCTAAAGAAGGTGGAGCCCTATTCTCCAAGCCTGTCATAAGTGGAGCCCTCCAGTGTTCCCTTCTGGACACTTCCCAGAATTGCATGTCTTGGAGGGCATTCACAACTCCTTTTTTCATGTCAAATATGCTCTGTGTAGAAAAGAAGAAATCCATCCCCGAGGGATGAACGAGCCTGCTTACAATGGCCACTCTTGGCAAATCTTGTGTCATTTCCCTGGACAATAAATAAGGGAACAACAGGAGAAATGAACTTATTCACGGTGGATTTTCATGCTGGGAGAGTAGAAGTAAACCCCGTTCCTCCTTTTGTCGGTGCCTCTTCGAGCGCTGACTGCAGCTCATAAGCACCGAGTTTGCTTATCGATCAATCCATAGGTGCGCAGCGTTTGGTACCATACGCCACCACGTCGAGCACAATTCGCTCCCAGCTATATGTGTCTAGTTGTTTTAAATACAGCAATTAGGTAATTATAGCCAGAAGTATTTGCTAAAACTTGAAAGGAAATGAAAGGGAACATTCATACCTTGTTTTTAGATAAATAAAATGTGAAAAGAAAAAAGAAAGGCAAAACAAAATCCATACACTTCCTATTATCCTTCCCCAAACCCTTCTTTGTCTTATGAGTCAGCGACGACGTCTCCAGGGGATAGTTATTTCTTACCTCTACGGGCAGGCAGAGCAGGTTGTGGGGGAGGTGAGTGTCCACCAGGGAGAAGGGGGACGGTCCCTGAAGCAGAAGGTGTGACTCCATCACCTATAATTCCCATCAGAAAACGAACTCACAGGCTCTAGACTAGATGCTGTTTATTGGGTAAGGAGAAGGACAGGGGTGGGGGGCCCACACGACGTGATTCCCCAAAAGTTAAAAAGTGCAGAGCACAGCTGCATCTCCACAGTGACAATGTGACTTTTTATAAGCACAGTTTGGAGTCTGGGCAAGTGAGAAAAGGAGTGGGGGCTGAGCCCCCGTTAGCAAATTCTTTAGTGAAATGGGAAAAGACAGGTTAATGGTTACTCGTCTCTGCGCGGGTGGCTGCAGGTGGAAGGGCAGTGTGCAGAGATCGTAGAGTTTCAACATCAGTTGAAAAACACAGGCCACACAAGCTCTCCCCAGACCAGCTGATTTCCCCTAGTGAATTCACCAGGGAAAAGGGATTTGAAGGCAAGATCTCATTACTAATTTTGTTAAGAAACCCACCTGCGGACACAGTAAGAGAAATAGTCCCTGGGATTTGCGGGGAGGAGGGTGTTGGCTATGTGCTCAGGTGTAGACAGTTCTTACCCTAATCAGCTGCTCGACTTCAGGGTTCCTGGTGAACTCTGAGGAGTTCTTCCGTGTGAAGTGAATATGGGTGCAGCTAGAAACACAACCCTGAGCTTGCTGGTGGCCACCCCAGTTCAGCTCACAATACTGATGTGGGTCATTAGAAAGCAGTGATCGTGGATGATGAAACAGGGTTGTAGCCAAAGGCAAGTAAATGCGGGGAGTTCTTTTCTCTACCTTGCCCGCATTTAGATGTGGGGTCATGCATCTGTCAAAACTTCTTATCAATGGAATTTATTGTCTCTTGATATCTGAAGAGTTCAGAGGTTCTGGGCTTCAGGTGGGGCTTGATCAAGAAGCTCAATCATGTCACCCAGGACCTGATTCTTCTGGGTCTCTTCATCCTGCCTCCATTGGTGTTGGCTCTGTCCTCATGCTCTGTGCTATGGCTTCTGGGAACTCCCCAGCTCCCCTTTCACTATAGCAAAATGATTCTATATCTCTGCTTCTCACATCTTCCCATCACCCCACCCACAGGAAATAGAGGGTCTGCCTTAATGTCTCCATCTGGTACCCAGCCTCCAAGATGGTGCCCGGTGATCCCTGCCTCCTGGTATGCACGTCCTTGTGTAATCTCTTGGGTGTGGGCCAGGCTTAATGACTTAATGATTGAGATGTCACGTCCCAGATTAGGTTATGATAGACGGTGACTTGACTTTTACTCTTAGACACCTTCTCGGGCTTGTCTCACTTGCTCGCTCTGAATAAGCAGCTGCATGTTGTAAGCCGCAGCTTACATGGAGAGGCCCATGTAACGAGAAACTGAGAACAGTCTCTGGACAACAACGGTGAGGAACGGAGGCCTCAGCGCAACAGCCTGGGGGGAGTGGAATCCTCCAGCAGCACCGTGAGTGGGTGGGAGGCAGACCCCTCCCGCCGGAGCCTCGGATACAGAGGATACAGAAGTCCCGGCTACACCATGCTGGATTGTCGACCCACGGAACCCATGAGATAATAAATGTTTGTTGTTTTATCCCAGAACATTCTGGAGTAATTGTTATGCAGCAGTAGATAATAGGCACATTCCCACAGGAAAGAAGTTTCTCTTTCTCAGACGTTCCGACCAATGCATTCTTGATTCTCACTGGCTCTGAACGCTACGTGCACATCTCTAAATCAATGGTCACATTCAGAGATAATCACTTTGGGACCTACTCACAAGAAGGGCCTGGGTTTATGTTCGGAAGAGCTGGTCTCCAGCCGTGAGTTCTGCTAACTTCCTGACTCCAGGCTGAGGCCAGTCAGGCAACCGCCGCGAACCCCACCTTGCTCCTCTGCACCGTAGCGGGCTGAATCGTGCCCCTCAATAGGATGCGACCTCATTTGGAAATAGGGTCTCTGCAGATGTAAATGAGCTAAGGATCTCGAGATGTCATCATCCTGGATTTAGGGTGGCCCTAAATCTGATGACTGGTGTCCTTGTAAGAGAAAGAAAAGGGAGATTCGACGCCCACACACAAGACGAAACCCATGAGAAGAAGGCTGCGAAGACGGACGCAGTTGACTGGAGTGAGGCAGCCACAGCCACGGCGCGCCGGGGAATCCCAGAGGCCACTCGAAGCCACGTGAGAGGCGTGGAAGGGGGTCTCCCTTGGAGCCCCAGAAGGAAGCAATGCTGCTGGCACCTTGATTTCAGACTTGTAGCCTCTGGACTACGACAGAGAAGATTTCTATGGTCTTAAGCCACGTGGTTTATGGCACTTTGTTACGGCCGCCTTAGGAAACTGATACAAATGGGTCTTGGTATTCCACCCTGTCGTGGGATCGCGGGTGCAGAAGTCTATGTGCTCGTAGTGACCCGATGACGGTGCATGCCTACTCTATCCCTCTCCGGAATGGGATTCAGCATGCCAAGGAGTGACCTCTGTGGCAGGGGCTGTTAGGGTTGAGAACTGACTGACGATTGGAGATGGAATCTCGAGTTTAAAGCAGCTCAAATGGATGTGGAGAGAGCCCTGGATTTGGGGCCAGGTGACCTGGGCTCACCCTCTGAAATCAGGCAAAGCTGCTCAGGGTGCTCGGCCTCAGTTTTGTCATTGGTAGCACAGAAATCACAGGACCAAACTGGAAGGGTTGCTATGGGGGGAGGAGAGCATAAAAGGAAATGAATAAGCAATAAATGACTAGCGATAAAAGGAAATGAATGGCAGTGGTGCCATGAGATAGAGGAACCTTACAACCTCATGACGTGGGGGAAACCTTCATGCATATTTCTAAGTGAAAGCAGCTGAAAAGGCTACATGTTGTATAATTCCAACCATACGACATTCTGAAAAAGGCCAAACCATGGGGACAATAAAAAGATCAGTGATTGTCAAGGGTTTGGTGGCAAGGAGGGCGGGATGGAGACAGAGAGAGAGAGAGAGACAGAGACAGAGACAGAGAGAGCAAGAGAAGACAGGGAGAGTGGAAATGTGGTCCGGGAGAGAGGACATTCCAGTTGGTGGCAACCTCAGGGACCAAGGCACCATCCTGTGACATGCAGCACTTGCTGTCGTCAGGGCGGGTAATGCCGTGCTGCAGAGACTGCGATGTGAGGGAGGAATGGTGGAAGTCGAGGCTGGTCAGCAAGAGAACAGGTCGCAGGAACCTGGATTTTTGTCCTTAGATTATGGGGAGTGTTTAAAATAATGTAAGCACAAGCCTCAGATAAACACATGTATTGTCCACCGAGAAGCTGCAGACTCCGTGTAAACCCCGAGCTCTGTGTGCTCCCCCTTCTCCCCTTCCAAGCACAGTCTGCGAAGAGTAATGTGGTCAAGAATAACTTTTTCATGTCTACACTGTGGATGTATTCCACCAGAAGTGCCAGGGAGGTAGGGGCAGCCTGGAGCCAGGCAATATGAGAGTCAGTGAAGAAAGACCAGACCAGAATATTGAGTATTATTCAGTATTCCATTGTATGGATGTGCCATAGTTTATCCGTTTACCTACTGAAGGACATCTTGATTACTTCTACGTTTCAGCCATTATCACTAAAACCTGCTACCTACATTTGTGCTCAGGTTTGTATGTGAACATGAGTTTTTATTTGCCTGTCTTTCAACATTCAGATCAAATGCCACTTCCTCCAGGAAGCATTTCCTGATTCCCTTGGAATCCCTTCTGAACACTGGGAACATGGGGACATCGTAGCTGTACTACCAGGGCACTTAAAGGACTGTCTGACACCGACTGGTTGCCTTCTGGCCACCCCCATTAGACTGTGGGCTCCGGAACTGGAGAGTCCATTCATCCTAGATTTCACAACACCTGGATTAAGTGGTCAAAAATATTTGTTGACTCGAACTTTTAACTGGGTCTTCTTTCCTGGAGCTCAGTTCAGCATTTTTTATCTAGTATCTGTGAATAGGCAAGCCTTAAAGTTCCAAGATATCAAACAAGGAGCAACGTCCAAGTGGTCTCGTGTGGGCCATGTCTTCTGAGTCACAGTATAAGTCTGATATGAATCCTTGGTGAGGAAAGACATCTCTACAGATTCTTAGTGGGTTCAGAAATGGGAGTAATGGGGAGAAGCGCACAGTCTTCCACCAAGAATACATACTGGTGTTAGTGACTCAGAGAGCGGGTTAGCCCGTTAGAGTTCTGGGAAGGATATGGGTGTAGCAGAAAAGATACAGACAACAATAAAACACTTAAAAAAAAAAAAAACAGGAAAACTCTGTACAGATATTAGGGATGCAACACAAATTTGGTTCTGAGTTTCCTGACAGCCCAAGCAAAGATAGAAACATGATGAATTACAATCCAAGAGGCTCCCTGGGTTAAAGGGGAAAATACCCTTAAGAAGACTTTACATCCCCCTTACTGAGCACGGACATGTATCCTACCCTGCCCCCGGTGGGTCTTCATAAAGGGAACACTATGTCATGACATGGAGCCCTTACTCCGACAGCAACAAGCCACACAGTGCCATGCTTTCCTTGTATCACTCCTTAGTGCAGACAGCCGGGTGCTACACCACAAAGTCTGTCTTTGGGAGCATAAGTGTTATCTATTTGAGCAAACAGGCCATAATGCAGGCAGATTAGGCAAAACGACCTGCTATGCTGAACCCTCAGCTCCCGCTGCGTTTGGACCATGGCTTGATTGGAAGGTGCCAGAAACCCCATGACCACATTGCAGTGCTGAGTCTGGCCAGCAGGGGGAGCTTGCGCAGGCCACCCCGGGGGGCCTCACTTTCATCATTGGCCAAAGGGGTCAACCCATCCTGACGCTGTCTGCTTCCTGGGCTCGAGAGTAATCAAACACACATATCTGGGGCTCAACTAATCAGGGAATGAAATAGAGCTAGAAGCTTCCACATGTTGATTCATTTTATAAGCAAAAAAGGCATCAGTGGAGGGATAGGCAGGTTGGGGTGGGCAGGGAAGGATGCTTCCGTGACGGTGTTTTATAAGGAGGAGAAAGTCTAGAAGGGAAGGAGAGGAAATCACTCAGGCCACGCCCTGTGCCCATGTATGTTCATGTATGTCTATACCTCACCTACCTATAGAGTTATCCGTCTACATATCTGTCTATCGTATCTAATTATGTACCAGCAACGATCTGAGGAGGATTCTATCTTTCTGCCATAGATTGAGACTGAGTTCAGTGTGGGATGAATCACATAGCTGTGTAGAAGAATCAAATTAAATTTATATCAGTCTGACTCTAGAAAGTTCCTGAGATTTCCCTGCCCCATCATCTTACCTGTGCCATTTAAAATACTTCAACAAATAGCAATAGCTGCTGCAATCACTAGACAAGTGGTTTTCTTTTTTTCTTTTTTTCTTAGCATACCCTAAAGGAGACATTTTGGACATTTTTTCCCTTATCACCACCCCATGAAACTTTAATACCACAGATGTAGTGTGTATCTGTGCATATACCATCTGCATGCTTGTGCCTTAAACATAGGAATAGTAAGATTATCCCTTTCCAAGAACCCATGTTAGCCCCCTTGGGGGTGATGCCATCTCCCCCTGGAAAACACAGGCTCTGAACTCAGTCACAATTGCACTACGAATGCATGATCACCTGAGAATGTTAACAAAGCTCATAAATTTGGGATAGCAAATCCATATCGTTTAGTTCATCTTAGAGATAAAACGGAACCAGGGAGTCCAGGGAAGTAGAGCAAAGAAAGTCACGGAGCCATGAGAGCAGAGGCCAACGTGCGGCGCAGGCGTCTGGACTCCCAGTCCAGTGCTCCTGCCGCACCGGTGACCTACGGACGATGCATGTCAGTGTGCTGCATGCATTCCTCACGCTGCTTCCCTGCGCTGACACGGGACTAGAGCTTTGGGAGAAACCGGAGTCTGCCCGGCGCAAGGCAGCCTGCACCCATCTCTTAGATGTGTCTTTTGAGAAGTGACTGTGTTAGTCTCCTGTTGCTGCTCTTACAAACTGCGGTAAACTTAGTGGCTTAAAACAGCACACATTTATTCTTTAAAGTTCTGGAGGTCAGGGATCCAAAATGAGCCTTATGGAGCTAAAATCAAGGTTCTAGGAGGGCTGTATTCCTCCTGGAGGCTCTAGGGAAACATCTGTTCCTTGTCTTTGCCAGCTCCTAGAGGTCACCTGCCTATTTTGGCTCATGGTACCTTCCGGCAATCACATCAGGCAACCTCTGCTTCCATCACCATGCCTCCTTCTCTGATTCCTCCCCTCCTCCCTCTCTCCCTTCTAAGGACCCATTATTAAGTCAAGGAGATTATAAGTTATGTGATTAAGTCCATGGAAGGAGAGATGGGTGGGTAGGTGGGTAGACCTGTGGATAGATGGCTGAGAACAATCAGTATGTTGAAAGAACATCTCAGGTCCCAGCAACATCTAGGCAAAGTACAATTTATATTTAATTTGTAGCACAATTGTATCTCAGCCCAGATAGAGAGAAATGAAAAGAAAAGAAACCAGAGAAGAGAGGGAAGGAAAAGAGAAAGGGGAGGGAAGAAAGGGAAAGAATTAAAGAGAAAAGAAATAGGATGAGAAAAAGAAAGAAAAGGATAAAAAGGAGAGGAGAGGAGAGGAGAGGGGAGGGGAGGGGAGGAGAGGA
>VBSM01001979.1:5178949-5220237 GCA_008086735.1 Cheirogaleus medius
TTTTTTTTTTTTGGCTGCAAAGGCACTAAGTGTTTCTTGGCAGCATGCACTTCTGAAGCTCAGCGTCTCCCCAAGTCAGAACGACCAGGGATTAGAGATCAAGGGGTGTAGCTTTCAGGTGGCTCCCTCCCCAGTGCCATCCTGGAGAAGGGGATGGGGACTTTTGATTTTCCACCTGTCTGGTTGAGACCGCACTCTCTCTCCTGGATGCTCATAAGTAAACACCCCACTCTCTTTCTATGAGCTTTCTCTTTTCATTATGGCTTCACCACCAGCGGAGAATTATCAGCAAAATAGAAGAGGACTCAGAGTCCTCGGGACTCTTTGGCATTGCCAACTTTTGTTCCAACCGCCCCCTTTGCATCTTAAACAGCCTGGCATTCTCGTCTTCAGCTTGGGAACCTCATCAATATTCTGGAGAGATCTGAGCTCAAGGCCACCAGATATGACATCGTGGCTGTTTGGGAGGGAGTCTACTGAATGTCAACTCAGTGGGACCACGGCCAGCATGTTTGAGTTTCTCGCAATCCGTGGGGTTCCCTGGTGTATCCCCCTATCTAGCCCTGTCGAGGGGGACAACACAACACCCAGCCCCAACTCTGTCCCATCTCAGCCGCATGCTTTTGAGGAAGTCACTTCCCCTTTCTGAGCCTCAGTTTCTCCACTCGTGTGGCAAGGTGAAGTCTAGACCAGGGGGTTTCTAAAGGTCTTTCCAGGCCTGGTATTCTAACATTCTGGCACGCCTCACTTCGCCCAGGATCACTGTGAGTTAACGAGCACCCTAGCCTTTGCCTAGGCTGACAGCAAAGGTTAGGAAACACGCTTCTTGCACACATGCAGTCAAGCGTTGATGTAAATCATCTGTCTGAATCCTGGCTTTGGTTATTTGTGGATCAAACCATGCCCCCTGTGTGCGCAGTGATGATCGGTTATGGTGGCCATATGTCCTGGGTTTCCTCGGACAGCCTCCATTTCAAATATTCTGTCCCATCGGCAAACCTTGTGTCAGATCATGTATCTCAATATTTGATTCAGAAAATATGGTCACCATATGGCAAATGCATCTCCACCGCTGTGTCTTAGATGGCTTGTCTTCGTCCTGCCTTGTCCTCCAGGGCAGAGGGTGCCTGTCTCTGGGTGCTCATTCCTGTTGCCACAAAGCCTTCCTTCTAGCACATCCATGCCTGTGTCCTGGGCTGGACACCAAGCTCCCTAAGGGCAGGGATGACATTTGGTTCCTCTCCACAATCCTTGCACCAGCTCTGAATACACTGAAAGCAATTTTCGGGAGTCTGTCACATTATACAGTAGAGATCTTCCTGAAAGATGGGGGCGTACATTTTTAAACTATAATCTCTTTTAAATAGAACCAGGGAACTTTGTACTCAGAGAAGAAATCCTATACTTATTTTTCCCTTTCTTTTCCTTTCCTTTCCTTTTCTTTTTTTTCTCCCCACAAATAATCCTTTCAGATCTTCTGAAAGATCTGGACTTGCCTATGACATTTGCTAGAAGGGATTAGATCCTAAAAGCAGATTTTCCTCCTAATATGAGATTTAGTCCATTCGTGGCCAACACACTGAGACATCAGAAGGGAGAATTCACCGTTTTAAATCTGCAGTCCCTGCTGGGCGTGGTGGCTCAGGCCTGTAATCCCAGCACTTTGAGAAACTGAGGCAGGAAGACAGCTCAAGGCCAGGAGCTTGAGACCAGCCTGAGCAACATCGTGAGACCCTGTCCCTACATAAATCTGTAGTCAGTTTAGAGTCAATTCTGTAGTCATAGAATCCTTTGCAAATCTAAATCTAAATCACAACTATTCGATTGCTCTATGAACTAAAGGAAGAAGAGGACTTTTCAGGGGTGAAAGGGGAGAGAAGTTCATCTTGTGGTCCTTGGAGAAAAGCCTCAGTCACTTTCTTGTGTTGGCTTTTTATTGGCCACCATTAGTACCAGCTGTCTTTAGCCACCTTCTCCTCCCTGGTCTCTCTAGACACGAGCATCTCCAATCTCTCCTCCAACCGTGATTTCCCCTGACAACTACGCTAAGCTTTGGTCCAATGTTTTCAATAACTTCTTATCTGCAGGGTAGTATTCACGCCCCTTGGCGTACCATTCGAGACCTCTTATGGTTTGACCACCCGTCTTTTGTTTTATACCTCAGCTCCCCAAAAGACCCCTAGACCAATACCTTTTGCCACAGTAAGTAAAGAAATCCAGCCACCTCAGCTACTGCCGATCCTTGAAAGTAACCCGGCTCCCTCGCACTCCCGAGTGTGCAGAAACTCTTCCTTCTCCCTGGGATGTGCTCCTGCCTTCAGGTACCGTGGCAACCCCTGCCTGTCTTTCAAAATCTTGCTCGATCACATCTTTTACTGGGAAGGCTTCTCTCACCCAGGAAGTATAGATGATGATGATAGGAGTAACAACAGTAACAATGATGATAATGACAGAGCTCACATGTGTTCAGAGAGTACTGTGTGCTGGGCGGGGTGCTAAGTGCTTCTCAGGCTTTACCTGATCTGACATTGACAACAGAAAAGTCAAACTCAGAACCATTTGGGGAGCAAAACTAAGCCCAAGGACAAGTAGCTAATATAGGCTGGGGACCCCGTTTCCGTCTGATCTCAAGGCCAGAGTTCATAACTACCACGTCCTCCTCAGACCTGGTCGGGTTCCTGTCTGGCCAAGTGGTAAAATTATCCTAGGCCTTTCTTCCGGCTGGACCACAAACAGGACCTACTGAGACTCTTAGCTGACACGGTGGCTCTGTGGTCCCTGGGCTGATGGAGAAGTCACAAACTTTACCTCTTCAACTGCATCAGTGCCCAGAGGATGAAAATAGTGAGTCTGAATTCAAACAAAAATGTCAAAAAGCAAAAATAAATACATAAATAAACAAACAAACAGCAGAGTCATGGCCGATGGAACCTGTGTGACCATCCAACTGAAGAAATGGGTACACAGGCATTGCTTAGTCTCTTGCTTGAGATGGGCCCTTGAAGATTCTCCAAGAAGCTAACCAGACTATACAAGACACCTCATGCGGTGAATGAATTGGCAAAACACACATGTCCATCAACAAAGGGCTCGCGTGAATCTGCCTTGGATCTGATTCACGAAGAGAACCCCGTCATTCTGACCCTCTAGACGGAAGAGATTGGCGGCTGACTTCCTGACCACTTTGGTTTGGGCGACGCTCTGCCCCAGCCTCTGGAGCTCACCCGATGACACGGAGGGGTCACCCTGCTGGACACCTTCCATTTCCCACCCACTGCGACCTTCCCGTGCCTCGCTCACCTTACTCCAGACGGGATACGCATCATCAATAGTCTCAAAGGCTCTCTTGGCTCTGATTCGATTATCGATCAAATCCCTGCGGGCCCTTGAGGCACGCAAGCTTTTGGAGATTTCTGCATTCAACCGGCCAGGCTCCCCGACACCAGGGTCTGCCTCTCCGGGTTGTGTTTCCTCCCCTCTGTTTTGCTCTGGGGAGGTTTCAAAGTGGGCTCATCACAACACACCTGCTAACCGCCTACTGTGTGCTGATGACTGTGCTCAGAGAAAGGGAAACTGAGTTTCATGATCTTCAACTGGAAATAGAGCCACACAGAGAAGCCAAGACTAAAATGTGAAACGAGTAAGTCTACGCAGGATCAAAGTGGCGAGTGCATATTAAGGAACGGGCTAGCTGATTCCTTGTTAGAATTTCAGGAAGCAGAAAGGCCCTGCCAGAGGGCTTAAGTGAATCCTAAGAACGCAGAGAAGCTGTAGGAAAAAGGCCGAAGGGGACATGGAAGTTCAAGGCTTTGTCCAAACAGACGTGAGAGAAGGGAACATTCTAGACCAGGAGAAAAAAAGGAATTGTTTGGGGGTGAGGAAGGAGGTAGCATATTCATTACCTTTCTCTTAGTCCTTATTTTACTGTGCTGCATTTACTGACCTTGTGCCTTCCTTCTTCTGGATTATGAAATCCTTTAAAATTAGATGGGGTTTTATTCAATTCTGTCTCCCTAGCCCCTGCTGTAGGTCCTGCCCATAGGCTAGGTGCGGGTAACTGGATGGTCAGGCTTGAAGCCCTGCCTTGAGGGGGGAGGGGGGCATGGACAATATTTGTGCCCCCATAATATGCTGAAATAAAAAAAATAAAAATAAAAATAAAAAGAACTGGATGGCTCTATGAAGCATCTGATCCTTGCACGCATGGTCTCCTGTCACCATTTCGCTGGTCCAGTGAGAGGCGGGACGAGGTCGGGATGGTGCGTTGTTGGAACAGAGGAAATGCATTTACACTGACACATAGTGGGTGCTCAATACACAGGCGTGGCTAGCATTTCCTCCTTTTTGGCTTATCCCCTGGGCTGTGGCAGCCACCCGTGGGAGAAGCCACCAAAACCAATCATAGAGTAGAATCAGTTTTGCCAGTGTGCAAGGGAACATTTCACTGATGATGATGATGATGATGATGGCTTTCTTTTCTCTTCTTACCATCGCTCTTCAGTGAGTTCCTAACGTACGGAGGTCCAGTGCAGAGCGCTTTCGCCCATGGTGACGTTTACTTCTCACAACAGCCTCACCAGGCAGGAGCCAGCACTGGCCTCGCTGCACAGTTGATGGCACTCGGGCATGGAGACTGGAGGGGTTTCGTCCAAAGCCACCCAGCTAAGAAGTGACTCCAAAATCCATGCCTGTCTCTAACATTTGTTGGTCTAATTACTACCTTTTAGGATACATGAGAAATTATCCAAAATAGAAATAATGCCTTCTTTTTATATTTATGCTTTAGCTGCCTATCATTTATTGTGACTTCTACTCTCTCACATGTATTAATATCATAGCAGTTTCTCCTTCCCCCCACCAACCCCACTGTTTCATGGCTAGAAAGATCCTGGCTGCAGGTTTGGACATAATTTTCCCTTGGATTTTAGAATTGCTTTGTCTGACATGGTGTGCTAGCAAATGAGGAACTTATGGATAAATTGAACCATTATATATCTCCACAAAGATGGGCAGGTGTACAAATTGGCAAATTTGATGCTCAACACAGTAGTTTTTTTTTTTTTTAATCTATCCTTGCAAAATGAAGTAAAGGTCAGATGTCATAGCAGGAAGAAGTTTGCCTCTTACTCCACTGTTCCACAGCCCGTATCCATTCTTATCCCAAAACTAACAGGTATGCAACAAGGAAGGGGGAAAAATGTCCTTTTTTGGCATGATCAGTTGGAACTGTCTCACCAAACTTCCCTCTAGAGCCTGTCTGAAAGTTTACGATCTGGCTAGCAAACACCATGCTCACTTACAGCTGGGATGCCAGGCTCTCTCTTACCTCTGGGTCTCTGTACCACCGCTGGAACGCATAACAGGCATGACAATAAGACAGCTCATCCTAAGCACGCTACACAGGCAGACCTACCCCCGGCGTTGTCAGGAGCAGCTTTTTGAAGAAATCCCCTGTCCTACCGCAGTCTCCACACTTGCTTTGTGCTGTTGGACTCTGCCCTGAATCTCACATGATTTTTTGTAAGAGGGAATCCAGCTATCTTTTGGATCAGGGAAGCTGATTTCTTAACAGGATGTTGCCTAACATTTAGGGCATCGATAGCAGGTGATTTCATTCACTTTGATTCAAACAACCAAGAGGCGGTAGAAATTCAGAGAACAGGCAACTATCAACAGCTAAAGTGCCTAAAAGTAACTCGAGAATTTTGCTATCTCTGTCCTTTATTTTTATTAAACAAAATAAAAATTAACCTAAAAACAGAATTTTGTCCCCGAGGGAGATGTGATACTTATAATACAATATTAATTGAAGAAAGCAGAATATAGAATTGTTTATTCAGTGTGATCTCAAATATGTAAAATAATATTTGCTGGGAGAATGAAGTACAGTTAGATGTTAATGGTTTTTATCTCTGGGTGATGTAACCATGGATGATTTGCATTTTCTTATTTATTCCATGTTTTCCAAATTTTCTACAATGAGAATGAATTAACTATTATGATTTAAGAATTACATATACTCAACTCTTTTTAAATTTTTTTCAATTGAAACATAATAGTTGTACATATTTATGGGGTACAGAGTTATGTTGTGATACACATCATGTATAGTAAATCAGTGATTAGCATAGCCATCATCTCAAATATTTATCATTCTATGTCTTGGAAACATTCAATATCCTCCCAGCTCTTTGAAACTCTATATGATTGTTAACTACAGTCACTTTTCATACACACACACACAGGTAATAGGATAACACCACACTATGAACATTATCAGAAGTTCATTTGACAACTCTGCCTTAAGAATCAGGCCAGTTTTAACTGGAAAAGAAACTCGAAGAAAAAGACACAAATAGAAAATGATTCATAGAAAATGATTAATAGAAAAGGGAGCTACTGGCTAGTCCTTCGCTTATCATGCATTCAGTGTCATGGGCATCGCCAGGCCCTGAAGACCCCACCACGCTCAACCTCCACCCCCTCAGCTCCTGGAGCCAGTCATGGTTCAGAGAGCACTGGGGTTTGCGAGACCCCTTGACACCCCTGGACCAGACCGGCTGTGCTGGCAGGGGCAGCGCAGAGCTTCAGGGGTGGGCACCCGATCTGCAATGACAACTGGCTGGTTGGCAGAGGGGCTGGAGGCTGTGCTGGTGAACCGCAGGGATCTGAGCCCCCTGTAGCCTCGGTGGCCCCTAGGTGGCATGCATGCGGGCCGCAGAGTGGAGCAAGGGGAAGTAGGATGGTGTCTCATGCCTCTTAACAAATGGTGGAGCCCACAAGACAGCGCCAGGGCCTCAGCCTTGCAGAACAGCCACCTGTCTGTTCGTTTCTCCTGCGAGCACAGTCGTGTGGGCTTTCCAAGTCCACACAGCACACTGACAGCATCCAATTAATTTTCTGTCGATGGTTCAATTAGGTGACCATCCTGGCGGTCAGTGCCCATGCCTGCCTGCTTCCCTCTGGTCCACGAGTCACGCTTTGAGGTCTGCAGTCCTTAGTGCCCCGCAGGATGGCACAGTCCTGTGGGGGGAGCCTTTGCCAAGCCCTCCCCACCCCCCTATCCCCTGCGCTGCATTCAGCCTCACCCTTCCCCAGTGCACCAGGACCTGCAAGCACCGGTCTGAAAAACCGATTGGAAACCTCCAGTCCATTGCTGGATTCTGGCTGAGGCGCACAGGCGGCTAGGGTTTCAACACCAGGTTGACTCCCAGGGACCAGGGAGGTGTTTCTGGCGGTCGTCTGCTCGGACGAAGGCTCCCAGAAAGCTCTGGAGCCTGCGCCCAGCAGCCCTCGCCGAGCCCTTCCCCTGCAGCGCTCCAGTCCGAGCCGCGGCGATGCGTGACTTAGGCAGGCCTCACACAGCTGAGCAGAGCTGGGAGCCTCCGCCGACACATTCCTGGTCTCCGCTTCACTTTCCCTGCCTGGTTCCTATTAACGCTGTGGGTTTCCAAGCTTTAACAGCACAGCTCTGGCTGCAGCGGAGGGCTGCCCGGGGCAGCCGGCTGCCAACCAGGTTGCAAACAAACGAGATCTTTTGGAGTCACCCTTGATGGCCCGGATGCTGGATTATTTACAAACTAATTGAAAACAAATAAACAAAAGAAAAACTGAAAACTTTGGAAGGCACAAGGCTGGACATATGCTCCTTTATTCAGGGACAGAAGTCAGGCAGATTGGAAGACATGTTTGTTAGTAAACTTCGGCCTCCTTAATTTCTTGCAGTTCACGCTGCATTCAGTGGAGCCCTTTAGCTCGAGACCTCATCTTTGGCATCTTCACCAGACCGTAAATAATGAGCTGCACACCTGGAGGGCGTGGGCCAGAGAGGTCGCTGTGCCCTCTCGTGGAGCAGGATGGAGGGCAGGGAATGTTCTGAAGCTCCAGCCCCAGAGAAGTTGGCTTGGCACAGGGTACACTTGAGACCCTTGGCCAGATAAGCCCTGGACCGGCTCAGCTGGAAGGAAAGGCGCCATCCTCCTCTCGCGCTCTCTCCAGCTCTCTGGCCCCTCCAGGAGTCGGCATCCTCATTACGAACACGCTCCCCTCTGAGGTTCCCTCCGGCATCTCTAGGGTCAGGCCATCAGGTGCAGTAGCAGTAACTTCCCTGCCTAGGTGGGGAGGAAGGGCGAAGTCCCAGCAGGAGGGGCTGATGCAATGAGGCTGCTTTGTTTAGGCCCAGTGAGAGTTAATGGTTTCCCCTCCCAGTGCCCGTGGAGTCTGGGCCATTCAGTGCGCTAACTCTTTGGCAGTAGGTTTAGATCTCCTTGTGAGGGGCGTCTGGCAGGTAGAAGAGTCTGAGCCGGAGCCTTTTGAGTTATTACACACTAGTCCATTTTCATGATGTAATTCAGTCGTTTATGCATCCGTTCATTCATTTGAAAATGTCCATGCAGTGTCTACTACATTCCAGGAACTATATTTGATGTTGTGTATACAGAAGGGACCAAAAACATGGTCCTAAAGGAGATACGGCTTTGCAAACCCATGACAGACACAGCCCAGATCACATGGAAACTGAATGTCAGTGGGACGAACACTCGTGAGGAGGCACACCATTCCTCAGGGAGGCACGTGCTATGCTAGAGAAGTGCCGGGTGCTAGGGACATGGGGAGGAGAGTCCTAGTCCCATCTTGGGGATTTAGGGATGGTTTCTGGGAGTGCTAACTGAGCTGATTTTGAAGGATGAGGAGGTGTTTTCCAAGTGGAAAAATGGCAGGAGGATATTCCCAGGCAGCACGTGCAAAGGCCCTGCCCGATGGACAGAATGGAACACCTGGAACTTGGTCGGGGCGTGAGGTGGGAGGTGTGCTCATGGAGAGGAAGTCAGACAAGAAAGCAGGGGCTTGATCACGGAAGATCTTCAAAGTCATGCTAAAGGGTTGGTCTTATGATCAGACATTCAGTTTAGAATTGTCCCCCTGGCTGCAATAAGGAGCAGGAGATGGGATGGCAGGAGGCTGGGAGCGGCAAGGTCACCAAGAGGCTAAGCTCCTAAGGAGCACAGGTGCTCAGTGCCTGAGCAGCCTGGGTGCGGCTGGGCCAGGGGAGGGCTCCAGAGACATGGAAGTCGCAGTCAGTGGGACGTGGAGGACTGATCCGATGGGAGGCAGGAGAGATAGCGTGGTTGGAGAGGGATGCCTGCCGGTCCTGGACTGCTGAGCGGGCGGCAGTATGGCGGTGTCCTCAGGGGAGTGATGGAAAGATGAACATCCAGGTTATGTGCTAAATGAAACCTGCTCTTCCTCTGTGCAGGGATGCTCTCTCCCCCATCCACGCTGCCCCGAGCTGAGGCTGTCAGTCCCACTGCCAGCGGGGCCCAAGAAGTCATTTGCACACTCCTTGGTAATCTGGATCCCATCCATGGCTGCTTTGCCTTCTCTTTGAGAATAAATGAAAAAATCGACTCCTCCGGATGCCAGATTTGTGTTCCTGTGTTAGGAGATTGTTTTTTCTTTTTTGCATCTGTGTGTACGTTAAACAGCAAGAAGAAAGTCGTGAAACTCAAGGAGTTTCCCCAAAAGTAAATCAATTTGCGGTTGAATGTGCTGTGGAATTTGTTTGCAAACCTACGAGAGCGAAGCGAGCTTAAAAAAGATGCAGTTGGATGAGACTGCAAAGTTTTGGAAAGTTCTTTGAACACATGTAAACATGATATGTGTAAGCAAATGTTTAACTTGCCTTTTTTACTTCTACAAATTATATTATGAAATCAGACGTCTGTGACTCCTTAAGAATGTCAAATCAGTGTATTCCTTCAAAACAGATAATTGCCTAGCGCTGCTCAGCTCCCAGGCTCCAGGGCTTGGGAAGGCTGGGTTTCCAGCCTGACAATGAATAGAGGCTTGTTTGAGAAGCTTATTTGCATAATGCAGGTGGTGGGACAGGGTGACCGCTGGGCTCTCAGAAAGATGGGCCTGCTGGACACAGACAGCCTGTCCTTTAGAGAAGGAGGGGGAGCCACACCCTCACGTGTTTACTCTTTCTGAGGAGCCCAGCACAATGCCGTGATCTCATTCTCTGTCCTGCCCTTTGATGAGAGAGACCAGCTCTTTAATCCATCCTGGGGAAGGACGGTGCAAAATGCATTAGATCTGATAGTCATATCAGCACTGCTTAATACTCTGCTCTCTCAGAACCAGGGCTGAAGCATCTAGAATTAAACTGCCCTTCTGGCGCCAAAGGAGATGGAATTGGCCAGATTAGCATTTATGAGCACCGCTAACGTGTGGCAAGGTCATCTGATACGGGGCCTCTCCTATTGTTCCTAGGAGAGCGCAACCCTGTGGTTGGGAGGCAGAGATGGGGGCGATACACTGTGTACGTCAATACTACACAGTCACACATACGATTAGGCTGTTATTACTAGACGTGTCTATTAACGTCGTGGCCAGACCTGGAGAGATGTCCTCTGGAACCATTATTGGGCTTTGCAATGAATACACAGTCGCATGGAAATCAGCGGCATATAGTCTGGGATCCCTACTGTACCCCAAGGGTGTCTTCACACTCCTCAAAGCCCAGCCCCGACTCCTGTTAATGCTGATAGCAACACATGTGCACTTCCACAGGAGAGAGGACCACACAGTGCTCAGAGTGCTAGTCGGCATTAATTTGATTCCTTGGGTGCAGAACAATGTCAATGGGACCATTATAATGCATACGCTACTACTCACAAGCCCAATTAAGTCAAAGGTGGTTGTTATCTTGCGTTATCCATAGCAGATGGATGTGTGATAGATTATTGGGGATGCAATTTGCAGTGCATTATTTATTCCCAATTTATTAGCTATTTGTTGCTGCTTTGGAAAGGTTGTTTTATATTGAAAGTAAACTCACGTTAAAAAAATATACGTCGATTCTTGATTTGGAAATTGTAAAACCACAGCTGTCATCTTCTGAAAGTCAGGGGGGGTGGTTTTACAGGACCTCTGGAGTTGGAATAAATATCACAGATACCTATTAAGTGTCTTCTGAGTAGCAATTTTTGTTCCAGACACTTGACTCACTCATTCTTCAAATGGGACAAAATTATTGTTGAATAAATTCTGAAGACTTGAGCCTCGTACGACACAGGCTCTTCTCTCAAGGAACTTACAGTCATTATCTGAACTATTTTTCTCAATGTGTGTGTGTCTATCTCTGTCTCTCCGGCACACACACTCTCACACACACTCACACACACACACACACACACACACGAGTCAATGAGGAATTTATAAATATACTTGGCTTATAGAAGAGGCTCTTCAGATACTCTGAGAAGGGAGGTGACTGAACCAAGGTGACTCAGCTTACAAATGAAAAGATGGGAGGAGAAGCCAGGATGCTGCAACCCCAAATTTGTGACATTTGCACGTGGCCCCCACGAGCAATAGAATGGAAGTAAAGCAACGCTGTGGCTGGCCGGGCTTCCTGAGAGCAATCAACCAGGTTCAGAGAAAACAGGGCATGACCAAACGTCTCCTGTATACAGACAGCCCAACACTCTTTCTTCAGTGGGAATAGAATAAGGTAATAATAATCGAATTGGTGTAGCACTGTAGATACTAGATGCCTCCATCTCTTGAGGAAGTTTGTCACAATTGCAGGATTCAAGGGGATCATCGCCTGTTTTTGTGAATATTTTTCCAGTTTCAAACCTAAAACCATCACGGATCTCATGGGGGTGAAATGAATAGCCTTTGTAAATAGACAGGCGCAGGCTGGCATCTTTCCTTGGGGGTTTGGGGGTGCGTCATCACTTCTTGAAGACACAGCTTTTATTTCCGTTCGATAAGAATAATTACACAACCCACATTAGAAGGTGCAGCAGGATGCCATGAGGGATGCCTGCTACGTTCAGGGCTCCGTGCGTGCCCAGCTGGTGTCAGTGGGCAACGAAGGCCACGCTGCCCATGCCAGAGAAAACTACCCTATTAATTACCCTATTTGTTTTCTTATTTCATCCACATCAGAACCTTGTTTAAAAAAATGCTCAATCTCCTATTTTTCAGAGGTGCTAGCACAGGATCCAATATAATTCATTTAAGCTAAGGAAGATCATTTCTAGAAAATCCAATGCAGGTCTCTCTGGTCCCCAAGCTCAGTGCTCTCTCCCTGTGCCATTCGCAGCCCATATGGTGTCCTGCTGGGGCTGGCTAGTTCTGGCTCGTGACACCCAGTTGCAGGCAACTCTCCCCAACCCCAAACTCAGGGACGCCATACTAGTAGCTTGAAATTGGCTATGGCAGAGTATTTGGGCCACAGAAAGAGGCAAATGCTGTACCTCAAGGCTGTTTTTCCCCAGAGAGCCAGTTGTCAAACAGTGCTGGCACGTCACTTCCTCTCCGCTGCCGGTCTTCATGTGTTCTCAAACGAAAATGTTGTTTCAGAGTGTCCCGCCTACAGTTTGGCTCTTTAAAGGGAGGTACTCTTGACCCTTTTGGCAAGTTCAAGCAGGAGTTGCCAAGTAAGTAGGTTCAAGGGTTTTAAATGACTTAGCTCCCTCCCCCCCAAGGGCACTTCACAATGATGGCCTCTTTAGCAAGTCCTCGTGGCAGGATCCCAGGCCACAGCACCTGGTCTGTCATCGGCACAGGCTGTTCTTAAAATTCTAGGAACCAAAGACGCCTTGGGCTGGGCTACCAAGGGTCACTGCCAAGAGAAGTTCATGGGAGTGTTCGGGAATGCGTTCCTTGCTGGAAACAGGCCTCCAGAGCAGAGAAAGAAAGAGAATGTGTCTGGATGACGTTTTGCGGGCACATCAGTGGATAAAAGGAGAGCCTTCTGCTCTGAAATCAAAGGACGAGAAGCTGGGAAAATGGAAAGAAATGAAGTTGTTACTGATGGCAGGTCCATGGAGTACATTTTTCAAATCATCAAAATCATTAACAGTTCCCCTAGAGTTATAAGAATGAGGTCACCTTTTGTCACCCGTATCAGACCTATAAACTTAAAGTCAAGCAAAAAGCATCCTGTGTGAACCTGGAACAAATCTACACCGAAAACATACATACTGTGTACTCATAATGTGTTTAAAAAGAAGCAGCAATAAAAATAAAAAAGCAAGTCCCACCCATTTGGGTTTGGGTGTTTCGGGATGGACCAGAGCTTTGGGAAGTTTGTGGTGTTGTTCTAACAAGAATTACCAACGGGAACCAGAAGATAAATTACATTTGGGTTGTCTCTTCCAGTAGAGAACCCATTCTACACACACTCACACACACATCCACACACACACACATACACACACAGGCTTTTTCTAAATGACAGACTTATTACATTTTCTCCACCAAAAGAGAAAAGTTTAGAAGAAAACAATTCTTAGAATATTTCCACGTCGTGAGGAACTGTACAGCACGCAGTTTGTATCCTATGGTTAGTGGAATTGTAGAATCTTTTTTGCTTTATTAAGATAGTGAGATGGAAATTCTGACATCAAACTATTCTGGAAACAAATAAGCAAATAAATCCATTGGGACAGATGTTTTCTATACTGATAGGACACAGTCCTAGAACTCATTGCTGTGGTCTGAAAGTTTATGCTCCCTCTAAAGTCACATGTTGAAACGCCAATCGGCAGGGTGATGGCGTAGAAGGTGAGGTCTTTGGGAGGTGATTAGGTCGTGAGAGCTTCCCCCTCGTGAATGCGATGCTGCCCTTATAAAAGAGTCGCGGGAGCTGCCTGAGTCCCTGGAGGACACAGCTGGAAGGGTCCCGTCTGTGACCCAGAGAGTGAGCCCTCACCAGACTCCAAATATGCTGGGGCCTGGGTGGCATCCTGAGCCCTTGGAACTATAAGAAACACATTTCTGTTGTTTATAAGCTTCCCAGTTTATCAGGATTGTTATAACAGCCTGAATGGAGTAAAACACGTGTGTGTGTATCGTGTGAACGGAATCAAGCGAAATCATCTTTCTTTCTCCTCTTCCTCTTCCTCTTTCTCCTTCTCTTTCTCTCCCTTTTTGTTCTCTTTCTCCTCATTATCCTCTTTCCTTTTCTTCCTCTTTTTCCTCTTCTTTCTTTCTTCTTCTAATGATATTGATAATGAGGATGATGATGGCGACTTTACCGTCCGAATCTTACCAAGAGGTATTTCCTCACACGGACCACAGTAGAAGGCATTCCTTTCTTCAGTCCACTGGCCACAACTCACAGATTTCCCCAGAATTCCCTTCTGGAGAACTAGTGAGAAGAAAGAAGCCACTCCTAGCCACATTGCCAAAAGCCAAACTGGAAAGAGAGCACATTTCCAGAAAGTTACTAGAATCTTTGAAGCGAGGAAAGAGAACTTACTTTGACTCCAAGAAAAAAGTGTCCCATGTACCACCCCGAAGATCCTTCTCCTGAGCCATTTCAGCCAGTTCTCCAAATACGTATTTACACATACGTGTCGAAACGCGGCCTGCGTGCCCACGGTGCTTTAATGGTTGCAACAGAGAATGAGCGCTGGAGATAGAGCCCCGGCGTTCCCAGTGCAGTTAAAAAAAAGAACTGTGGTTTGGGTCTGCCGAGGCGATATTGCTCAACAGTTAATGTAATCATATTACAAGCGCTTGTATTAAAATCACATGCAAGACGAAAATCGGTCTGAACAGCAGCAACTAGGAAGAGACAAAGAAAGATCTGTGCGTTGCCATAATCTGTAAAGAAATTTTGGTAGGGAAAAGCACATATACTGGCACATATACTCACACACACACTCACACACACACAGATACACACGCACGGAGGGAAGAACTAATAAAGCATATAAAGGCATTTGCAAAGGCACAAAGGGATTTCTGGAAAAGCTTCTCTTCAAATGCATACCTCCTGAAGGACATTGAGTTTCCTGGCCATGAAAAGCAGCATGTTGAACAGTGGTGGTCACTCCAGACCTAGCCCAGACCCAGGGCAAAGCCAAGTCCAGCTTGATAGATTGGGACATTGTACATTTATTCATTACTGGGGTTTTGCCAGACAAGACCTGGCAGGTAGCCACTCGAAAGCCAAAGGCTTTCCTGGTGTGGTCCTGGTTTTTGTTGGCAGGTGACCTCTGCTATTTTATATGCTGCTGTGGTAGGGATTAAGTCTATCAAAACTCTAAGATTTCTCATAATATTAGACATGTGGATACAAAGTCTGCCTCCTGCAATGGCCTTTTTCTCCCTCCTGTGTACAAAGGAAAATCAGACTTTTAAAAAATATATATTTAATTTTAACTGTGCAGTACCTGGAATCTACTTCAAACACTTTTTTCACGGAACCAGAAGCATCGAATGTAAGGTTTTCCCAGCAGGATTTTATACAAGCCTGAAACCCTGCCTGGGTTTTCCACTTCCCCTCAAGGAAAGTTTGTACAGTGGCCAGGATAGCGTCAGTAGCAAACCTTGGTTTGGGAGAAAGGTAAACACCGGAGGTCCCCAACAATGAAAGTCTCAAGGCTGCAAGGTGACAAGGCCTCAGATGTGCAGCATGTCATCACTGGGAGCTGCAGTGAAAACTCCAGTGGCGGCAGAGAAGTCATCTGTGGGGTATTTATTTTGGTTTTCAATTCGTGAGATGGTTTCCTTTATATTGTCCATCCTACCTGTCTGTGGCTGATTTCAACTTGCTTCCTCCAGCTTGGCTTTAAAGGGGATGACCCATTTCAGAACAAACTGCCCAGAAGTGTCTTTATTCCTATAGCAAATGGCCAATCTTTGAAGGGGGAGAATTGGCTCAATGTTAATGAAAGCCTGAAAATGTTTTTCAATGTAGAACATTTTGGAGAGAGTGTTTCTATCATGAGAAATTGAGAAATGCCTTCCTTCCTTTTTTTTTTTTTAAATTTGTGGACTTTTTAAAAATGGATGAATGGATAAGGAAAATGTGGTGTATCTATACACAATGAAATACTACTCAGTCATAAAAAGAATGAAATCCTGTCATTTGCAGCAACGTGGATGGACCTAGAGAACGTCGTGTTAAGTGAAATAAGCCAGGCACAGAAAGACAGATACTGCATGACCTCACAGTGTCTGGAATCCAAGTAAGTTGCTCTCATAGAAGGAGAGAGCAAAATAATGATTACCAGAAGCTGGGGAGGGGCTGGGAAGGGGGGATAGGAAAAGATTGATCAATAGGCACAAAGAAATGCCTTCCTTTTTTGGCACAGAAGAAAAGGAAAATGTTTCCCTTGACAGACCACTATCGACTGGTACGACCACTTGAGATGTTCACTTTTTTTTCTTTTACTTTTTTTCACTTTATTAGTCTAAAGAAGTTTCCCCAATGGTAAGAAGCATATTTCCACCTATGTTTTATCTTTTTACTTGATATAAGTTAATATTATTTTGTTTTTAGAATAAATCTTATAATGAACCCATTAGCATGGTTAATTTTGTTGACTTTATCACTCTGGTCAATGTAGATTTCGAAATGGTTTCAATTAATGACTTCAGCTACTGCAGATTCGGCAAAAGCAGAGAGTTTTTGGCATGCGTGTGGGGGGGGTGAGTATTCCATTTGTGGCAATTACTTTCTGGATTTTATTATTTTTTTCTCCCATTATACACTTCTCAGTATTTGGTCTGGCATGTCTTTTAAAAAATGTAGTGACTTCCTCTTAAATGATGTAATTTTATGAAAGACCAAAGCTTTGCAAACTTGAATTTAGCAACGAGAATTCCCAGTATTTATGTGCATGTTAACATGAATATAAAAAGGGCTCAGATTAGCCAGGCAACTGCAGCTCACATTTCTGTTTTATTTATTTTTTTTTCTTCTTCCCCTTCCTCTTGCCTCTGTTCTTTCATTTCTTCTCTTCTACAAATATTTTAAAGTGCTTCCTAAGTGTCAAAGTCTGTTTTGGGAGTGGCGAAAGTAGATTGACCAGATACAGTCCTTAATCTTAAAACAGGGGTGATTGATGGTAATTCACAGAGGTGATTAGGAAAGGGCACATTCAGGTAGGAAGGGGCCACACTGGGTTCGCCTGGGGCCCAATGAGGGCCTCTAGTTCACCCAGGGCGGGGGGCCATGATTGGAGGGAGGAAGGGCCACAGCGGTCTTCCTGACAGAGCTGATATTCTTCCCATGTCTGGAAAGATCACTTGCCAATGCTCAGGCAGTTTGGGGGGTGAAGGTGAGCTGGTTGCTCTAAGGGTCCCAACAAAAACTGACTCTTTAAGCAATGAGGTGCCCTCTTAGACTCTAAAGGATGAGAAAGCGACAATGGCTCACAGCCCCCATGGAAAAGCAGGCACCTTCTGGACCTGGCCGTCTGGGTGCAAGTTCCAGTTCCATCACTGTTGGGTGGTGTGGTTTCAACCAAGTCGTGTTACATCCCTGCATGAGTGAAGGGTTTCTCAGCTGTCAGACGGCGACGATAAGTATGGTTTCTAGCTCCAAGCATTGATGTAGTCGAGCAGCAGCAGATACATCCTTAGTAAACCTGCTGTAACAACAGGGCAGAGCACAGAAGGAATGAGGGGAGGAGTCGGCCAGACCTTCCTTTGATGTTTGCTCTGGCCCTGAATGGCTATGTACCTCCTCCAGGTAGGCGACCGCACTGCACGAACCTGCCCCTCCACCCAGGGCTGACTGGGGTGATGAACATGCCCACAGGTGGGTGAAGGGAAGATGTGACATAAACGCAGGGCACTGCCTGGTGTGTGCACATATCAGGGCCCCAAAGTCCCAAGGTCCCCATCCTTGCAGCAGGAGACAGACTGGTGCGGAGGAAACGCGACTCGTCTTTTTGGATTCTTACACCTGTTAATTATGATACAAACACCCTAAAGTAAGGTACTGGGAATAGAGGCTTGTCCTGGAAAAGGACAAACAAAAGAAAACAAAAATCACTAGGTTGCAGTCTCAGCGTGAATTCGGCAAGTCTCTCAGGAACGTCAGTCACCAGAGGTCGTTGAGAAATAGCCTCAGTGATGATTTGCTTGTGGTGGTGAAACACTCACAGAGATTTCTACTTGGTTTTTCCTAAAATATGGGTCTAACTTGCCTGCCACAACTCCCTACCACCGCGAATGATACACGAGATAGCAAATGGTCCTTCTAAAATGTAGTGCGGCTATATTATTCCCCTACTCTAAAATCTCTGATGGCTCCCCGCAACCTCCAGCTAAGATTAACGTCCCGGCGTGGCAAACCAGCCCCCGTCCCGGCCCCACTGCGGCTCCACATGCTCCCTTTACCACTAGGTCACGCTTCCTACTTCTGGTTCCTTAGCCAGCCCCTTCTGCTATGTTTCTATTTTTATTTTTTTATTTCAATAGATTGAAGGAGTACAAGTGCTTTTTGTTACATGGATGAGTTGTATAGTGGTGAAGTCAGGGCTTTCAGTGCACCTGTCACGCAAACGGTGTACATTGCACCTGACAGGTAATTTTTGATCCCTCGACCTCCTCCCAGCCTCCCTCTTCATGGTTTCCAGTGTCCATTATACCACTTGGTATGACCATATATATGCATCATTTAGCTCCCTCTTATAAGTGAGAATATGTGGTATTTATTTTTCTCTTCCTGAAATACTTCATTTAGGACAATGGTCTCCAGTTCCATCCAGATTATTGCAAAAGACATTATTGTCTTCAAGCTGGCCATTACTCTTAGATGTTTTTCCTCCATTCACTTATCTGAAAAACTTCTATTCACCCTTCAAAACCTTCACCCTTCAAAATTATATCCTCCTGGAAGCCACTTGTGACCCCTATGAAGAATGTTACTTACCTTTTCTTTTAAGAGCAATTCACTTCACTCACAATTTTATTAGTGAACTCATTATATGATGCTGCAATTCATTTGCTTGGGTATGTCTTCCGTACTAGACCCTGAGCTCCTTGAAGACAGAGAAAACAATACCAGATGAGAGATAGCCACAAAATTGTGAAAGACAGAAAATGAATTGGCAAATGGTAACTGAAGTAGCTTTGTGCTCTAGTCTAATGTCCTGCGGAAAGCTCCAGCAAGAAGCAAGCTGGTTTTGCTAAAGAACCTGGGGAAGTCCTAGAAATCGGGGCACCTGGTATTTCTGAGAACCAGGTTGTGAGACAGAGCAGAAAATGGGAGACTTGACTTAAACTCTGCCTACGGGGATTTAAGCACCCAGAGGTCTTCCCATGTGCAGCAGAAGACAGCGTTACTGCCAAAGTGTCTCTCACTTAAAGAAACCAGGCCCAGGTGAAACTTGGCATAAAGCAATAGGGTGATTTCGTGACCTTCTGTGGTCCTGGACACTGACTTCCATCCCTGTTCTGCTGCTTGCCTCCTAGCCCACTGGCAACCCAGACATCATGCCCGGGCACCCTCTCAGGAGGAATGGACTGGACCAAGAGAAATGAGTACAGACACTGACACCTGAGGCTCTCCATTTAAGCAACTGCAGGGCTCAGTAGGCAGCAAGCCCCACCCAAACATATATTTGTGTTTAGCCTTGCAGTCACTCACTCACAGAAATTGACAACCAAGTGTCTCCAGATGTTTGATACAAGCTCCTACCATAAAACAGTCACCCAAACCAACAAATACAAAACAAAAGCAAGGAGGAAAGGGATTGCACTGACCAGAAGAAAACTGCAAATAACTATGATTACCTTAGGAAAATATGAGAAAATATAGCATCTAAGAAATATCAAAATGCAATAAAGAATACTTAGACATTGAAAACGAATGCTTGTTTTTTAATTAGTATCATAGAAAAAGTCCAGCAGCAGAATTACAAGATGATGTTAGGCAAATCTCCTTGGAAAATGAGTAAAATATCAAGTATATAGAAAAGGGAATAATAAAGATAAACGGAGAAATATAAGAAACCAAATATTTGGCCCATATGAAATCAAGAAAAAAGAGAATGGAGAAAACAGCAGGAAAATGTCCAAGATGTAATACAAGAAAACTTCTTAGAAATGAAACACACAGGTTTGCATGTGAAAGCTATATCATCTACCGAAAGTAACCAGCACAGTTAATATAAAACTGTCCACATCGTGGTACATCAGCATGGAATTTCAGAATAAACCCAGTATCCTATACACTCACAGAACAAAAACAAAGATTCAAATGATAAAACTGTTGAGTACTGGATTTCTCAACAGCAATGCTAGAAATTAGAAAACAGACAAGTAATGCCTCTTTTACTAAGAGAGAGAATGACTTTTGACCTAAAATTACCCATGCTTAATCAAGTGTGAAGATAAAATAAAGATATTTTTAAAAATATAAGAACACAAAATATGTATTTCCCATTGATTACCTTCTTGGGAAGCTTCTAGAATATGTTCTCTAATGTATTAATAAGGTATTAAACCAATAATAAAGAAGATATGGCATTAATGAAAGGTAGATTCAGCAAAGAAGAAGGGAAAATAGAAATTCCAAGAAGAGGGTGAAAAAAAGTCCCCAACTCGAATGTGAGTGGCCAGCCTAGGCAACAGTCAGTCTAACCGGAGCAGGACAGAGGAATCGGGAATGGATCTCTCTGAAGGGAAAACAAACAAATAAGCCTGTGCTAGTAAGTTACCAGTGTTTGACTATATTTACAGCTATTTTAAAGGTAAAAATGGGATATGTCATAACTATATAGAAAACTAAACAAACCAAATAAGGATAATAAATAGTTATTCACTCTCGGGGAAGTAGCTTCACCATTAACGATATCTAATTATCACGTACTATGGGGCTCAGTGCACTATGGGACTCAATATTTAACACTTCTGACTTATCAAAAAATTAAATTTTTTGGAAGGCATGTGTGTGGGTGTTTGTATTTTAAAAGAGCTAGATCAGCATCTTTCATAGCAGGAAGTAAATAGTATTTAAAAAGAAAATCAATATATTGTAGTATTATAAAAATATCATTTAGAAAATTGAAAGGAAATGTCATAAAAAGCAGCTGACACTCTAGCCTCTGGAGGGCAGGAACCTGGAAGATAAATTGGGTTGAAGAGAGAACTCTCATTTTGTGTTCTAATCCTTGTGTTATCATTTGATTTTAAAGCTATATGTATCCAATATTTTCATAAAAATCTCAAACATTCATAAAAAGAAATATTGTGGTTTGACAACATTGCTAATTTTCACTTAATACTTATACAAGATACTTGAATGACTTGCTTTCTGTTTGTAAAAAAACAAACAGAGGCATAATCTAAAGGGAATAGCAAAATAATAAAAATAATAATATAATTTATTGAGCATCCTCTAGGATCTACTGGTAACAGTTAGATAATAGATAAACAAGATTCTTTATCTTGTGTAGTCCTCGGACCAACCAGAAGTGATGTGTGTCAGCCCCGCATGGAGCTGAGCGAGGTTGTGGAAGCCCACGCGGGTAGAGTGGCTAAAGCAGGATTCAAACCCAGGTTTGTCTGGCTAAATCAGGATTCAAACCCAGGTTTGTCTGACTAAAAGTCCACACCTGTTCCCTGATTCCATGCGGGCTTTTGGGAAGCAGTTCTGGCTATTTCAACCATGTGCCATAAAAGGGTAGATGTTCCCTGGGTCCAACCGCGTGGAGTGGGTGCACATCTATGTCCCCGGGTGGCCTCTTCCCATTGCTCCTTCCTGGAACGTTTCCGTCCAGGACAAAGGCGTCGTGGGCTGTGTCCCGTATGGCACTAGGTGGCCATGGCTAAAGTGGGTCTTCTACCCTTTTGTGCGTTTTGGTTTGTTTGTGGAGGGATCCTCAGAATGGACATTTGTATTAGTGTTCCATCTTTACTATAACAGGTCATCACTGACTTTGTGGCTTAAAGCAACACGAATTTATCATCTTATAGCTCTGTAGGCAAGAAATCTGGAATGAGCCTCCTTGGGCTGAGATCAAGATGCCAGCAGGGCTGCACTTCTTTCTGGAGCCTCGAGGTGAGAAACACCTTACTGCCTTTTGCAGTTTATAGAAGCCACTCACAGCCCTGGGCTCCTGTCCTGGGCCCCTTCCTCTCTCCTGAAAGATCCTGGCAGGATTCCTCCTCCCAGAACCTTCTCTCATTCACGGTCTCTACTCCCTCTGACTCTGAACTCAGACGAGAAAGGTTCTGGATTTTAAGGACTACCCAGATATCCAGAATCATCTTCCCCTCCCAAGGTCCTTAACTATATTACATTCTCGAAGTCCCCTTTTCCACATAAGGTAAATATCCACAGGTTTGGGGGGCTAGTACAGGACATCTTTAGGGAGCCACGGTCCTGCATAGGGCAGTATTTCAACACGTAGACGCCGTGGCTCTCTCCAAGCAGCTGCCGCCACCCCGGCCAGCACCTGCCCGCTCTGCTCGTCTTTGTGCAGCCGGACAGAGCGCGCAGTGAGCAGCATCTTGCTCCTTTGTGCAAAGAGCTGCTTCTTGATGACTCAAATGCAGGATGAAAACCACACACTCAAAGCAAGCACTCTGCCTGGCCCCTGGTTCAAGGATGGCACTATTGTTCCCATCCCATTCAAATTTGTGCATTTGGAAGATGTCTCCATTTCCAGATCCTTCATTGTCAGGGAACATGAGTTCTCGAGTGCAGGAGAAATTCAGCTCCGCCGGGTCTATTAGCCCTTTCTGTGCATTAAAGGGTGCCTGATGTGTCAGGGTTGACACAATGAACTCCAAGGACACTGCTCAAATGGTCCCTCCGACTGGGCACAGCTCTGTACCAGAAACAGTGCCAAAAAGTGTGTTTATTTGTGTGTTTTTATACCCAAGCCCTGTAAAAAGAAGCAGGCTGCTTGAAGACTTGCAGTTGCCAAGGCAGGCAAAGCTGGGTGCAGGCTTTGTGATCCTCTGCTACCTTGTGCCTCAGTTTCCTCTCTTGTCAATGAGGAAAATGATCCCTGCTAAGCTGGATGTTGCAAACAGTAGCTGATAACGTTCAATACTTGGCATGATTCATTACATGCAAGGCAACGGTAGCTACTTTATCTTTATTTTTGTTTGTTCTCTGATTTGCACAGTCATTTGCACCTAATATGTTCAAAATCTGGAGATATCAGTGGCTATTGTTGCAGAGGTTACAAAAGCTGCTATTAAGAGTCTTGGGTTTTTTATCAGACAAGAGGTAAGGCCCAGGAGGCAGAGTTTTTCCTGAGCCCTGGGATATTGCAAAGGGAAGGAGACAGGAAACGCTTATTCCTCCTAGCGAGGGAAGTCCACACAAAGGCTGGGGGGAAGAACAGCACCCGGGTGTTTAAGAAAGGGCCGGGGTATAAGGAGCAGGTGACGAGTGCACAGGCAGCCACCCCTCTTCCTGGTCCCAAGTACAACTGAAAGGCCCTCATGCCCACTCTCACCATTCCCGACAGCCCAGGTGAAGGTGGAATGTTCTGACCTTGAATCTCGGGAGCTGTCCCCCAGCACCTGCTCTGACACATGCACACGCCTCGATCTTGAGCAAGAAACGGTCTCCCTGCCCTTTTTAAAAGTCTTTGTATGTTCCCATCATGGATGGTACGTGTTATATGTACCATCTCCCGCCATCTGCACCGCATCCTTGAGCGGCACACATCATTCACTCAACGTTACAGGACAAGGCTCTAGTTCAGAGAGGTTGAGTAACTGGACTAAGGCCACACAGCAAGTTTTCACCAACATCAGCCCGATCTTTGATTCTGTATACTTTTAAGCCTCCTGCTCCACACGTCTCTCTCCACGAGGATTTCGTGCCCCCTCAACTACAGCCAGGCATCCGGGCCCACCTAGTTCCAAAAGCACATATTTCCTTGTGGTTCCAGAATGTGTTTTTTTTCCCTCTATTCTAAACCAATTTCAAACCATTGAAGGCTCAAGTTCTAACCTCTTTTCCAGGCAAAGGGGTTGGAGTGTTTGTAAAACTGGTGGAGATTATAGACGGTGAAGTTGTGCTTAGGGACAGGCAGGCAGCTTCCCCCCAGCCGGCCTTGCCCTTCCTCGGCGCTGGTATCTTCACTTCCTGTTGCCCTGAGAAGTTTCTCTTCCTACACGGCAACACTCTCCATCTCTCATTCACTCTGTTCTCTTTCATATAACATCCGTCCCCTCTCCCAGTCCCGTATTTCAAATCCCACCTGCTTGTTGAGGCCTGTCTTAAATGGCACCTCCTCCAGGAAGCCCTCTCTGGTTTATCCCAATGCAGGAAGGTTTCCTCAAAGTCGAGCATTGAAAAACTATGGCCTGTGGGCCAAATTCAAGCCATTGCTTATTTTTATAAATAAATTTTTTTGGAACATAACCAGACCCTTTGTTTACCTGTTGTCTCTAGCAGCTTTCATGCTGCAAAGGTGAAGCAGTTGAGTGGTTCTAACAGGGACTGTGTGGCCAGCAAAACAGAAACTAAGAAACTATTAAGTAGGCCCTTTACAGAACAGAAAAAAAAATTCCTAACCCCTGCAATAAGACACGACATAAAATGATTTTGTGACTTGTGAGTGATTGTTGTGGCATGGTTTGAATGTGGCTATTGACGATGGCAGTGTGTGTGTGTGTGTGTGTGGCCTGTCCCACTAGGGAGGGATGGGTAAGGAACTTCCAGGATGGAGCATTCAACATTGGAGGAAGCTCCGTGTCATTGGTAAGCAGGTGGATAAGCATATTGCCTGTGAAAACGTGGGCACATCACTCAACCTCCCTGTTCCTCAGTTTCCCTGTCTGCACCAGTGAGGATACCACTACCAGCTTCAGAGGGCCGCTGCAAGGGTCGGAGGAAACAATGGCGTCTGTGTCCTAGCACAGGGCCTGGCACACACAGCAGGAATCCCCTCGTACTGCTACAGAAGCCCGTTCCCATTCGTCCTGCTTTTCAGCTATGCCAACCCGGTGATGGCTGGCTCAGCCGCCAGACCCAGAGCCTCCTTGACATTGACGCGGAAATCCTTGACATTGAACCTGAAACGGGAGCGGGCTGGGGGAGGTGGAGCCGGAGCCACCTTGGACTCTGCCCGCCAACTCATCTCGCAGAGTGAGCCTCCCGACAGGCTAGCAGGAGGCTTCCGTCATTAAGAGCCTGGGCTGGCTTCCAGCTGGTGCCCTGGAGAGGAGAGGTTCCTTATCCCATTACCAGCCTCCTAAGCCAGCCCGTTCCCCCCCAGGATTAAGATCTTATAAACAGCAGCCAGTCCTCAGGGGTGATCCGCTGAGGGCCCCCCACCGCTTCCAGATGGAAGAAGAGACTTGTTTTGAGGAACAAATGCTAACTTTCTCTTTTCAGTAAGGAAAAAAAAAAACAACAACAACGGCACAACCACAAAGAACAACGCAACCCCGGACGCCTCGCGCAAACCGAGTTATTTTTTTCTTCCCAAGACACTGAGAACAAGAAGTTATTTTTAGGGGGCCGTGGGCTGAGAGCACAGTGACATTGGGCTCTGTGTCCTTTGGAGAGCTCCGCCCGGGCCAGCGCAGAGGCAGGGCGGGGCGGGCTCTGGTGGCTTCGGGTGAAAACCTGCCATCACGGAGAGGTGCCAGCAAACAACCAAGTGGCAATCTTTGCACGGAAGCCGCCCGCTCCAAGGAAGGTTTTTGCTTGCTTAATTTTTCTCCTCTGGGTTGTGCGGCAACTCTCGTCTCTATCTGGGCTTTGTAAAACCCCAGCAGACTCCGCTGCAATGCTGTTCTTTTCAGCGAGAGGAGGCAAACAGCCCATCTGCTGGAGCTTCTAGCATCTTCTCTTTCTGATGGAGAATGTGCCAGCACCTAAGCCCCGCCACTGCTCACATCGGAAGTGGTGAGCACAGCGTCACTCACAGTCGTCACGGGCGACCCGGATCACCCCTGCCCGGAGCCCCCTCCAAGGGCCATCCGTGTTATGGTTGATTTCAATCATGTTTAACATTGACGGAGACTTGTTTTCACATCCTCATAGGTAAATAGCCCAACTCACAATTTATGGATCACCTGGAATTCCTAATTTTAGAGGCACTTTGAAATATTCGAAAAAGCATGGATTGTAAATTGGGCCAACCAAGGCTTATGTAGCATTCAATCACTTTCTTGCTCTGTGACCTTGGGCAAGTTACATAGCCTCTCTGAGCCAAAATCCCACCAACAGTAAAGTGGAGACACTGATGCCAGCCTCACGTGACGGTTGGGGGTTTGTGCAAAAGTGTTCACAAGATCTAGAATGCTGTACAGAGGGTCCCTGCAATTGCCACTATTGCTAATGAAATGAGCCACTCTGTCCCCTTCATCCCCCATTAAAGGACAAAGAGGAGATGCTTTTTAATCCATGCAGAGTTCAGGAAAAGGCACATTGAATTAGGAGAACTAAAATTTCCAGACTTGTAAACCCCTATTTCTATAAGAGGCCAATAGTTATTATATTAAAAAAAAAAAAGTCAAACACCTGTGGACCACACTGGCTGACACAGTTTTCTGTACGTCAGGACTTATCAGAACCTTACATTAGTCTGCCATGCATTGTGATCTCCAACACGCCCTCCTCAGGGCACCTGGCCACTGGACTGTTGGTTGGATGTCCTCGGGGACTAGTCGCTGGCTTACAAAAATCTCAGAGGAAGACGTAGAGCTTGTTGGCAAGGAATAACATTAATAATGATGGGAAGAATATTAATACTGTGATTTTGAGGTTACTGTATACCAGGTGCTGGCTCAGGAACTTTTCATGCATTAACTCACACACCTTCAAAGTCCTCGTTGCGCTCAGGGTACTGTCAGGCCGAGAGAATCCAGTCTTCAGCCGGAACTGCTCATAGGCACAGCTTTTGAATCTACTGGAATGTGGCCACGTGAGGACAGGGACTCGGCCCCTCTGGCTGCCCTATCTTCAGGGTAGAAGGTGGGACCGTGGCAGACTGTCCAGCACAAGCTCCCCCAAGGGCCAGGGCTCAGGCCGGGCCTAATAAAGACCTGCAAATCCTTGCAGACCGGGGCTTTCCCGAACCCCTCCGGCGGTGGCTTGGCGGAGCAGGCCTCACTCCGGGTGGCTGTGAGTCACTCGTTGACCCTTTTGCTCATTCATTCGCTCTTTCATTCACTTGGCCTTCACAGAAGCCTCTCCAGGTGTGAGGGCCGCAGGGCTGAGCCAGGCCCTGCCACCGTCTCCAGGGATACGCGAGCTTGTGCGAGAGACACAACTTCGAGAAAACCCTCGCACTAGGCAGGGAGGAGGGCTACGAGAGAAGCCAGGCCCGGCTGCGGTGGGAGGAAAGCAGGTCGGCTCCTGTGGGGACAGGTGGGCCGTGCGGGGAATGCGGCTCTGTCAGGGGGATGCTGGAGCCCGGTCTTAAAAATGAGAGGACCTTCCAAGCAGACGCACAGATGGATGATGGCTCGGGGGCTTAAACCCAGCATGACTCAATTAGGGAACTGTAAGGAAAAGCTTCCTTCCACAGGAGAGGACGGTGAGGGGTGGAAAGGAGATGCGGCCAGAAAGATAAATGGGCCTAGACCGCAGTGGTTTTTATCACCGCGTAAGTGAACTTGAGGGAGAGCCCCATGTGTGGAGACGTCACCTTATAAACATTTCATCGTGGGGCGTCTGCTCCCGACAGCAACCCCTCTGCCCAAAGAGCACGGCTCACTGTGCTGTTGAGAAATCCATCTTGGCGAATAAAGGCATCACCGACGACAGAGGTGTGAAGCCAAGTCACACCAGCGCACTAAAATGGGCGTGGTGGCTCACGCCTGTGATCCCAGCACTCTGGGAGGCCGAGGCGGGAGGATCGCTTGAGGTCAGGAGTTCGAGACTGGCCTGAGCAAGAGCGAGACCCCGTCTCTACTGAAAATAGAAAAATTAGCCAGATGTGGTGGCACGTGCCTGTAGTCCCAGCTACTCGGGAGGCTGAGGCAGGAGGATGGCTTGAGCCCAGGAGTTTGAGGTTGTTGTGAGCTAGGCTGACGCCACGGCACTCTACCTGGGGCAACGGAGCGAGACTCTGTTGCAAAAAAAAAAAAAAGAAAAAGAAAAAAAATCCCCACCATGCTTGATTCGCTTTCCCCAGTGAGTCACGTGACAAGACCTGCAGGAAACCAGACGCTGGGCTCCGCAGTAATGAAATTGGGGGATGGTTTTGGGCAGCCAGAGGGCAGCATCCTGGAATAACAGCACCAGGAAGGTGCAATGACAGAAGTCGCAGCTTATGGAGCACTCACCACAGGTGCAGCGCTGAATATTTTACAGGTTAATATGATTCCTGTGATGCCCAGCCCCATCCCGGTGGGAGGGGGCCATCACCGTCCCAGCTACCAGGGGGCACAGGTGTTGAGCTGAGCCGCCCAGGTTCCCCGGCGGGCAGCAGGGCTGGTGACAGACCGACCAGCCAGGCTCAGCTCTTAGGCCAGACCGTGGATCGCAACATCAGCTCTCCTTCTCCCTCCTCCTCCTTTCCTCCACGTCTGTTCTTCCAGTGCCATTTCTTTCTTTGTTTCTTCCCTTCTTTTCCCTTTGCATCCATTTTCTCCTTGTACTCTCCTTTCTCCTCCTCACTTCCGTCTTGTTTTCTCCCACGTGGTCCTTTGCTTGTCGCGTCTTCCTGACTCCAGACACGTGGACATGGATGCCCTGCAGCCGCGGGAAAGAAGCCCACTTGCAATGAGTGCAGTGCTGACAGCTCCACTGGGGTGGGGACAGCCTGTGTGCTGGGGACAGCAGATGGCTAAAGTGACTTAACGACTGTCCGGGTGTCCACCAGGGTGACCCGCCCCAACCTCCAGTGTCCAGAGGGGACAGAATTGCAAGGAATCGAACCCACTACAATTCCCTGAGCACTGGCTTTATGCCAGGGGCTTCATGTGACTCATTTCCTCTGGGCCTCAAAATGGCCCTAGTATGTGGACGCGGTAACAGGCATCTGCGCTACCGGGTGGGTGACGCCTTCTCTGAATTTACATCACACGGCCTGGGAAACAATTTACTGTCTCAGGCAATGGGCATGGCAGGGGAGTTAATTAAGCGCTCGCTACACTTTAGCCTATTTGATCCCTAAGAGAGAAGGCTGATCCTTAGTCCCATTTCAGAGATGAGGAGACCAAGGTGTCTTAGAGTAAATCCTCGTGCCCGAGGTCATGCGGGTTTGAAAAGCTCCACGGGAGCGTGGCTGCAAGTCTGGTGAACATCACTTTGTTTTGAAGGCATCTTGCTGCCTTCCTAGGGGGAGGAATGCCCTAAGATGAGAAGGTTTTCAGGAAGATACCGAAGGATCTTTCTGTTTCATGTGTGTTGACCTGCAGCTCACCTTGAGGATAAATCCTGGCTGACGCAGAACTTTGTTTATGAGTTTTCCATGTCAGCAAGCGGCTCTTTTTATATGGGATTCTAGGGACAGATCTGGAAGCCAAAAACGTTCACACTGACTCTGAACGTGGTTCTTCACGAGGCATGTTGCTGCTCTCTGACTTGCTTCTCCGTCTGCACAGTGGGAAATGAATGATGGGATTCTGGGCTTAAAAGTTCAAATGGGACAGGGAGTTTTACTACTGCATAGACTCATTCCCACAAACCTCACGCTGGGAGTTAATCTATGAAAGGTATAAAGTTCAGGTCCATTTACAAATATACCCAAGCTGCCAGGATGCTTTCAACACCTTAACTAGACAGGGACTTTTAAGTAATTCATCATATTTCTCTTCCCACTGGCCCAGGAGGTCGGCTTTAGCAAATCCATTTTACAGATGCGGAAACTGAGTCTCAGGGAGGTTAAGTGACTTTTCCCAAGTGACTTGCCCAGAGTCCTGCCCAGAGTTTGTCCCAGAGTCTTTGCTGGCTTTACTCACTCTCTTAGGACAACCTAGGTGTTTTAATTTCTGACTCAGCCTGAGATAAGGAAACCCTGGGTAAACTGAGAGAGAGAGAGAGAGAGCTGTGTGAGAGACAAGCTTCAGCACGTCTGCGTGTCATTTCGGGTGTCCAACATTTTCTCTTGACTGACGCCCTGGCAGTTCAGGCTCCCAGCATCCAGCGTGAAAGAAAAATAAAAATATCTGCTCGAATTTTCAACTTGGCATTTCCTGTACTCAGAATAGTGAGAGCCGGCGCTGAGCAACAGGGCCCCTGGGGGGCTGGCAGGCAGGACCCCCTCTCCTGATATCCCAGCTGCCTTCCAGACGGGGCTGGACTCCGCCGGGACCACATGCCTCCCTCTAAGGAAATTCTGTGGCCAAATTTGAAGGCTATGGACGTCCAGGTTCAGTCGCAGCCTTCCAGAGACTCCCAGCCCAGGCGGTGGCCGGCGTGCGGCTGACGCGCCTCTCCTCCCTTCTCCTCCTAAACGCACCTTCTCCCTCCCTTTATTCCCATTCAGAGATGCAGCCACACCGATCGATCTCTAATTGCAACTTAAATACCCGTGTGTGTGTCTGTTCATTTAACGTCCAGCACTCCGCCCCACCACTGGGCCATAATCTCCATGAGACCGTCTCCCTCAATGACGGTGTCCCCAGCGCCAGGCAGTGCACAGAGGACAGAGACACCGGCCACATCCCAGCCTGACACAGGGTCTGCAGTGAGTCGTCTGCCCCAGTGAAGACACAGACCGTGACTTTGGACCTCCTGTAAGTAGAGACGTGGCTGGCACGTGGCACCACGGCCCAGTGGTTTATGCTTCCGCCACGTGGCTACCACAGGCCGGGGCCGCGCCGGGTGCTGGGTAGACCCACACGCTCAGCTCTCAGCAGTGAGGGAGGACAGCGAGCGGAAGGCGGAGATAGAAAATGACTTGCATTAAGTGATCCTTACGTTTCAGACTCGGAGTCAGACACTTTAGATATATTATTCAATTGAATCCTCATAAAAATTCAAGAATTCCTCAAAGTAATTTGTATTAAAAATAGGGAAACTCAGGCAAGTTTAAGTGACTTTTCAGGAGACTCAGAGTTCGGAAGCAGAAAAGTGAGAGTTTGAGAGCAGGTCTGTCTGCCCCCGGGCTGTCTGTCCATCCACCCCGGAGCCTCAATCATAAAAGTCCAGCTTGGAATAGGGGCTGATTTTGTGCACCATCTCTAGTATATAGTGCGTTCTCTTGTGGTATGGGGAAAATATTTGCAAATTTTAAGAATGTAAGGTAATACTGAGGACAGTCTTTGCAATCTCCGTTAATCATTGATAATCCAATGGCTTTGCCGCTTAACACATTCACTGTCGTGTGAGTTGTATTTAACTCAGGCTAGTTTTGAGCCCGGGGCCTCGTGAAGCATGTGTAACTCACATCTCTTCACCTTGGGAGCTGTGTGAACTATTTTTCAAGTTGCATATAACTCACACACAGAAAACAATTAAAAATAATTTTTCATTAAATTGAGGTCGTTTTGTTTTCGAGTGTCTATTCTATTTCCGTAATAAAACACCGCGGCCCCAAGGACGATTTTTTTTTTCCAGCGTAGCAGTCAGTGTGTTAAGCCCTACGAGTGCTCCAGCATCTGCCTGGAGGTGGATATAGCAGTTAAGTCATTTTTTCAATAATACACTTAGGCTCAAAGATTGGTTTTAGTAAGCGTGTTGACCACACAGATGTCCAGACTAGGGATACCAGCTTCCGGTGTGAGTGTTGGCTCCCGGTTTGCTTCTGTGGTGGCGTTATATTCCAGAACCCAGGACAAACATTCCCATCTGCACGGTTTTTAGTTGAACCTTAAAATTTGAGTGCTCACGCTTGCATTCTGATACACCATGCAATGCCTTTCCTTCCTCTCTCCTTGTCCCTGCTTCCCTCTCACTTTCTTCACTCTTTCCTGTGCCTTCCATGGCTCTGGGGGAGACCTGCCCAGGCCGCCGCCTGCAGCAGCTCCTGAGCCAGCCCCACTGGGGACACATGGCCTTAGACACCCAGAGGGCCACCATGGTGTGCAGCTTACCGAGGCTGTGGGTCCAGTCGCAACGTCGGATCAGCATAGGGAGGAGGACGGACACTGTGTGGCCGCGATCCTGCCACGTCCTGTCCTGTGAGCCCAGCTGAGCAGAGGAAGGGCTGCGCGGGTCTCGGGCTGACCCCAGAGTTGGACACAGCCCCGGAGGGCACCGTGCCCGACCACCGCCTTTACATTCTCAAAGTTCTGGGCTCTGTGTTTACTGAGAATGTGAGTTTGGGCAGGTTTTTTTCCTCCTTTGAACCACAGTCACCTCACTTATAAATGGCCAAGAACCCTCGCACCAACCTGTTGGGTTCGCTGAGGATGGAGTAAGATGGCAGTAAAGTGCTTAGATAGGACTTGGCTCAGGGTAGGAGCCCAGCACAAATTAATCACTATTATTATTACTGGCAGGAAAGAGCCATGACTGTGAAGAACAATGAGAAGACAGAAACACACACACAAACCCTAACGTGGACTTATTGCAGCGTTGGGACCACACACTTTGTTCACATATGGCTGTGCGAATTTGTTCCCACCAAAATCATTGTGAAAAATGGATGCCGATTTTTTTTTAAATTTAAAAGAGTATGTATCAAGCTTGCTTTAGATTTTGAAAAGTCACCAGTACATTGTTACATGAGGCCATGTTCAGATTTAAAAATCAAATTATTCCTCCCTTGCAGTTGAGTTATCTGAGCCTGGGGCGGAGGCTGCTGTGCCTCCTTTACGCACAGCTGGGGGAGCTGGGCTAGAACCTGTGCCTCCCAGGTCCCACTGGGCTCCTTGTCTGCCTCTCTCCTGTCTAGAAAATAAAAGAGCTAGTTGATAGGGGGTCATTTGTTGATTTAAGGGTAGATTCTCTTGGCAGCTGCGTTTGTTTTTCCTTTAGCGTGAGAGGCCAGGGATGGCTCACCGAGGGCCTTGCCCTGCCCTGGGGCACTTGGCGGCTCTGTCCTCACCCCAGCTCTGAGATTAATCACCACCTTCAGAAGCCCACGCGGAGAGGTGAGCAGGGCTGCCAGCCGGGAAGCAGGGTGAGTGCATGTGGTTCCTGCTAAGTTGTACAAAAGCACTGCCTCACCCCGCACACAGCGAAGGGGAACAGGGCCCCCAGCCGCTTTCCTCCAGGTGGCAAGGAGCCACCTTCCACCCTGGACCTGGCTGATGGGGTGGGCAGGAACAGAAGGCGTGGGTGGGCAAGGCAACCAGGGAGTGCAGGATGGACGATGGACGGGGCAGCTTCCTGGAGACAGAAGTGGGGCCGCAAAACACCTTAGAGCTCGGGTTCTGGGACCTCGGTTCAGGCCCCGGGCACTGACACAAGTGGGTTTCCGCAGTGTCAGCCAGGTACATCCCTCCTGCCTGCAGAACACTCTGCCGGCCAGGATGGTCTGGGGAAAGCTAGTCTTGCACTTCTTAAAAGCATTGGTGTACTGGCCTCGACCCTTACTCTAGGGACAAGAACAAGTAGCTTTTGTTTATCTACCTGCCTCTTTCTAATCATTCCTGCAAGCCCGCATAAGAAAAGGAAAAAGTAATAGAAGCGAATTACATTGTGTGGTCACCTACAGTTTGCTAAGTGCTTCAGTGCAATGTGTTTGTTCTCCAACACATTGCCCGTGTGGAAGGGATCCTTCTCCCCAAGGTGCGTAGGAGGAATTTGAACCCACAGGAAGGGGCTTGGACCAAGTTCTCGTTTCACATAAGAAAAAGAAAGACACTGATTTTATCGTCTGGTTCTCTCAACTACTCTATGTTGTCCATTTCTGGATGTTGACGTGTAAACGGATGTCCCAGCCCAGATACTGTCTGGAATGACATGTAGTGTCACAGAGGTAATTCTCGATTCAAGAACTCATCTCCCCACGCCCCCAGTGGCCATTCCCCGGCAGCGCTGCCCAGTGAGACCAGCACAAGCTGAGTTGAGACCCAGCTGTGCTGCTTTTGTGGAGCGACCTTGGCAAGGTCTAACTTCTGCATCTGTAATGCGGCCACACCAGCAGTTTCCACCTTGCCTACCTGGAGGAGTCGATGAGAATATCTAAATGAGATGATGTCTGGGAAGGGATGCGTCAGCATGACATCCATGCAACCCGCGGTGCTGTGAGCTGTTATTCATTCATTTCCAACTGGCTGGGCCTCCGTCGCCCAAGCACTGAGGATATGTGGGAAAGAGGTCAGCCGCAAACACTGGGATGATTCCGGTATATTTGCAAACATCTGGCTCGTTTCCTTCACCGCTTTTGGACTGTGGAGCCCTGTGTTCTCTTACGTCACCTAGCAAGGGCTCGCGTGGTGAGCATGGGTCTCGTGTTGGTCTCTGCTGTGCAGGGAGACCTCGGCGGAGCAGACCACATACCCACTGAGCTAATGGGCTTTCTGTGAATTTCCCGACTTCGCCTTTCCTTCTAAGAGCTTCCACAAGGGAGAGGCCGGCAACCTCAGGCTCCCCACTTTGGAATTGGGGATCCTGAGAGATCTTGCCTCTCCCTCTAGTGAACAAAGGGGCAAGTTGTGGCATAGAACCTGTGACTCTGGCATGCCAAAGGTTATGGGCACATTGGCACAGACCGGCACTGATGGGAAGCTTTTTGACTCCCTGGCCGGGGCTCCCCACTGCCTTCTATGCTTGGAAAACACTCCTGGCCTGTCCAGCCTTGTTTCAAAAACTTACCAACTGCGTTTTCAGGAGTTTCCTTCTCCTCAGAAATTGTCTTTCCCTGAGCCTGTCCCCAAGCCCCCAGGGCTGGAAGGTTTGTCCAGAAGGTGCATTTAATTTAATGGTGTCCCCACCCTTAGATGAGCCTGCACCACAGGAGTGCCAGGACCCCCCACCTGTCCCATCCAGTGGCCCCTAGCACAGCACAGGGAGGGGTTGGGGTTCCAAGGGAAGGTGGTGAGATCTCCCCCCTTTCCTGCCATTTCCCCTCCTAAGCATGCCGGTGACCCAACGATCCATGTCTGGGAAAAGCACCCTGGGAGTGGCCAGTTCGTGTCCTTACAATCTCAGTGACTTTGGAACAAAAGCCTGGGATCAGCAGGAGAGACAGCAAATAGCCCTGGAATTTGTGGATTCCTGTAACTCCAGAACGCCCACAGTGGAAAAGTTTGGAGACTTCCTAGGGCAGGGCTGTCCACCCACATCTCTGCCAGGATGGCGATGCCCAGAGCAAGTATGTTCACTACGCAACACACGACAGAATGCAGCCCAGGGCAGTAGCCACTGGCCACACGTGGTTACTGAGTACTTGAGACGCAGAGGCTACTGTCACTGAGGAGCTGAAGGTTTCATTTTATTTAATTTTAATGCACTTAAATTTAAATGGCCACAGGTGGCTAGCGGCCGCCTTATTGAGTAGCACAGCTCTAGAGCATTTTCCTCTTTAACATATTTGCTAACTGCTCAGTTCAGTCCAATACCTTGCCAGACCCTGGAAACACAGATCTGAACCAGAGAAGGTCTTAGCTGTCGGGCAACTCTCTGCCATCGTGTGTCGGAGGGTATCTAGAGAGTATCTCAGGTGCAGCGGGGCAAAGACTCGGCAGGACTGCGGATTACGAGGGGAAGCTGGGTCTGAGCAGGGGTTTCCAGGCAGGGCCAGGAGTAGCAAAGCGCTGTAGGAGCAGATAGTGGTTCGACCCATGACAACACCCCAGGTGCCCAGTGAGGGAGGCAAAGAGAGGACCACCAGGCAGAGGAGCTGTGATCACAGGAAGTAGCGTGCTGTGCTGAGGAGCTCAGGCTTCTTCCTAAAAGGGATAACGACCTCTTGGATCAGACGTTCTTAACCTTTTAGGGGCCAGGGAGCTCTGGACTCCCTGGCTCCACACTTTTTCGTACAATTTCCAAACGGGATCATGGTCCCCATAAAGTCTGTTCTTGGAGTGTTTGAACCAAAAGAGTGAAGTGGCCTCACATTTGACTTAGAGGGTCCTTCCTTGAGCCAGTAGAAGATGGCTGGGGGGCAAGGCTGGTACCCAAGACGTTGCCCCTTTAAACACTAGAAGAACTGTGGAGGTGGAGCCTCCCAGCAGACAGCGGGACATAGGGACACAGGGCAGCGTGTGGACATTTCTTGTATGTAAAGGAGTCTAGGTCCTACCCCTCCTGCGGCCACTGAGATTCCCAGCCTGCCCCTTCCCTGGCCCTAAGGTGTGTCTTTGTTGTTCTCCTAACGGAACCAAGGGCCACCCGACTCTCCCAGCACTAACATAAATCCAGAGGCCCCTACCAGATGAGGAATAGGTAGCCCTGCCCAAAGGTGGACTGGGAAGAGATTCATTCTTTATTGATTTTGGCTTTTCGAGGCTCTATCTTCCTTACTTATTTCTTACCTCTCCCGCATTCAAAGGAGGTGAAATTAAAGTATTAATCAAAATCGTACAAATGAAGCAAAAGTCTCAGCCTGCCCTTGGGCCACACTAATTACTTCCAGCAGGCCTGGGCCCTTCCCTGCGTGGAGTGGGGGCGGTGGGGGGGTGTACCCCGCTGCTCCATCCCGAACCCCCAGCCTCACCAGCGAGACCGGCTTTAATTAATCCTCTGTTACTGTTGAAATTGCATTGTCCCGAGGGGAGGCCCAACGAAGCAGGAATATTATTTTAAACATAGACTGTAAACAACACCGGTCCTCCGGAGAGTCCTGAGGTGCGTGGCTTTGACACTTTCACTGCCAGAATCAGAAGCCACTTAATTTTTGTTATCTCCTAAACTAGGCACTTTGTATCTCTTCACCGTTTCCTGTTCAGTTGATTTTCTAGTACTAACGAGAGAAGGTCAGAAGAAAAGAATCACCAACAGTGATAAATGTCTTAGCTCCCCTGTGAAGTGACTGCTTAGCATTTGCTTAAAACATCACCAGTTGAACAAAATAAAAGCTAACAATTGTACAGTGTCTGGCACTGTTGGAAGCCATAAATAGACAGACAGACAGATGATAGGTAGGTAGATGGTAGATGGATAGACACACACACACACGCTCATGTACACACATATATCATTCATTTAAACCTTGGCAACTATATGATACAAACATTATTAATCTGATTTTATAGTTCGTAGACAGGTGGCATGGAAAGCTTAAGTCACCTGCTCAAGGTCACATGGCTAATAAATGACAGACCCAGGCTTTGGAGCCAGGCAGCATGGCTTTGGGGTGTACATTCTTAGCTACTACATAATGCCAGATTGACATTTTACTCTTTCCAAGCTTTTGATTTTATTCAGTGATTTGTGAGAATAATATTCAAGTGGGGTTCAACTCCTACATCCTGCAGGCTCTCTTTTGAAAGTTAAATGCACACAACTTCTTTTTTGGCATTGTCTTCTTTTTCTTTTTCTTTCCATCTACAATTACTTAATTGCGTGCATAATTACTTGCATGGGAAATTGGTTTTTCCAGTATCAGATGAGCACCAGGAACAAACGTATTGCCCCCGAGGCCTCTCGCAAGGTGGGATGGATCATTCAGGACGCCCTGCTTTCCTCTGGAAGGGCCAGAGAGGGGATTTGGAGAGTGCTTTTCCCCCGGAGGCTCCCAGGGGATGGCTGTGAACTTGGCAAACTCGCTCAAAATTACCCCAAAAGAGCAATTTGTTCCCTAGCAAAACAGGATAATTGTCTGGGGCAGACCCGGGGCTGCGGGTGCATGGGTCAACTGAACATGGGGAGGGGGGACACCACTCTGCAGTGAGAGTCTGTTTGGGAAACAATTATCTTGCTTCCTTTGAATCAAAGAGAGTCCTGCATCGTGTGCGCGCACCGAGATCAAATACAGTGTAAGGTCTCCACAGATTCCCTTCCTTTCAGGAAATTATTCATTGACAAAGCTGCTGGCCCAGACAGCCGGCTTCCTTACAGTAACTGCTCTTTGCTTTCTGAGAATGAGCCAACCAGGCAGGCACTGTGATTGCTCTTAATGAAGCCTCTTCCCTTTGGAGAACGTCTCTCTTCTGCCCAACTTACATCACCTCAAAGACATGGAGAAGCAGCTTCTTTCTCAAAAATAAGGGAGTGCTCTGTGCTCCTTCCCATACGAATGGCATCACTTTCCAGCTTGCTTCAACTGTGTAGCAGGAAGGGCTTTGATTGCTGTGAGTAATTCATTCAGTCTGCACCATTAGACTCCAGCTTATATTAGGCATGGCACTCAGGGCTGAGATTTCAAAGAAATAAGAAAAGCAATCCTTTTCCTCCAGCATCTCCCAGTCTGTGCTCGGCAAAGAGGCTGTGTCACCTGCATCTGATGCTGACAAGCTGGACCACAGCATGGGAAGAGAAGCAGAGGCACTTCCAGGCTAGATGGAAAAAGATGCAGCCATCAATGAGAGTTGTCCCACCTTGGCCTGGGAAATAATAGAGTCTTTACCATGCCTTGATTCCCTTGGGTTCTAGAATAGAATCCTAGAGATGAGCTAGCCCCGTCGTCTCATTTTATATTGCTGGAATATAAGGTGCAGAACTGGGGATGCTTTGTCTAAAGTCCCACAGTGGATGAGGGAGACAGGGTGGCAAGGCTCCGGCAGGGTGAGAAGAATGGAGCATTGGCTGCCAGAGCAGGCAGTGGTAGGGCGGTCCAGGAGGAGCCGTACGTGCAGGAAGGTCTTGCTGCTTCAAGGAGGCAGGGCCAGTCCCAGAAAAGACCAGGCAGGTGAGGAAAAGAAACCAGGGAGTCCCAGTCAGGACTGAGATGGTCACGTTTAAGGTAAGTCCCAGTTCACATTATTTTATATTTTCTCAGTGTTGGTGGCTTCATTGGTCATTGAAATCGGAAAGTATTCAGAAAATCTAAGGTGACCATTGACTCTGAGCAGGTGGGGGTCAGGGATACAGCATGCAAGTGTCCCTCTGAACTTTTAACACTCAGAGGTCTATTGAACCCTTCATGATAAAAGATATTAGCAAGAAAGTAAAGACTCATTAACTGAGTCTCAACAACTTCTCTATCTCTGTCCCAAAACATCTGCTTAGGTGATCATTGCATTAAATCTTTTCTAAAATCTTGCATAGTGTTCTCTCTTTTACTGATAAAGAAATTGAGAGTCAGAGACAACAGGCATCTCACAGCTCAGGAGAGAAGACAAGCTCCTATTTGAGGCAATGTCTCTTGGACTCCTTACCTGTTCTGCCACTATAATAATCTCTTATCCAGGCAAATAACTCTACAGTTTGAAAACATCTTTCCTAAATGCATTCTCATTTGAACAACATAAATTATCATTTCACAAGAGACCAAACTGAGTCTTTAAAAAGTCAAATAATGTCACCCAAATCATATGGCTAATGAAGACAAAGCCATATTTAAAAATTTGGGATAGCATTACTACTAGAGGCCAGGAGCAAAACATATAACTGTGTTTGGCTAAGCAGCATAGGAATTCAACAGCCTAAGCCCATTTAAAGATAGTTTTCTTAGATTTCCCTGGCTATTGGGCTACTCATTAATTCTGGATAGACAAGCTATCGCTATAGCATTTCTGCCCCATTGTAGTTTTCTCTGAGTGAAAGTTTTCTTTCTTTCTTTCCCTAGTGCACAAAGAAATAAAGAAAATCAGCCGTTCAGAATTACCATTAGAAATTTTGTCTTCCCTCCTGCACCTCCAAAAACTATTACTTATACATTTTGTGACAATGCCATCAACATGATCAGAGGAGCTAATTCTAGCTAGAATGCCTTTCCGTCTTCTAAGTAACATAAGCACACAACACACACACAAATTAAAAGTAAAGAATATAGAACTATCTTCAATGAAACAATGAAATGGCCACAACCACAAACCACAAGCTGTGGAGACTTTCTGCCAGACACAACCAAATTTGAACCCAAACATGGAAGGGTGGAAAGAGCAAACACAGATTTTCTCAGATTTGGGGCAAAATTCAGTTTCTCGTAAAAGCCCTCTAAAAGTTGCTTTTACAGTCCCAAAAGTGCCATCGGGTGACCCTTAGATCCTTAGATCTAAAGAAAAGATCTAAGGATCTTTTTCAGATCCTTAGATCTGAAAAATGAGAGGAAAAGTTTCTTTAGACCTGGTTTTGTTCCACATCATGGCAAGTTTGGTGGAGTTGAAATAGGAATAACCATATACACTTGCCATATTGATTTTCTGAGATCCTGTCTTCTAGACAGAGAAGACTAATGGAGATCAGGTTAGGTGTTGAAGGGAGAGGAAGCCACAGTCACCATGGCATGCCACAGGCAGTTGCATCTTATGGAGTTCCGTAGAGTGTGCAAGAGTCACCTGAATGCCAGAAATGAATTTGGAGACATGCCTCAATACAAATAAACACCCAGAGCTTCAACCTCATGCTAGAGAATCTGTAAGAATAAACTCCACTGCTCCTATTTGAAGATGAAGAAATGCCAATAAGGAAATATCAGGGCTTTCAGGTTGTTGAGAAAAACGAAGGCAAGGAGAGAAGAAGAAGAAGAAGAAGAAGAAGAAGAAGAAGAAGAAGACGACAAGTCAATCAAGGAACATTTTTCGAAGGAGGGATTAGTCCGAGAAACAGAGGAAGAGTTTGGGGAAATTAAGGATAATCGATGTCTTTGGAAACCCATTCAAGAAAGAGATACAAAAGAATGAGTTAAGTCATAGATGCTAAGATAACAGAAAGACATTGACATGGCAGAGTTCAGGAAAATGAGTACAAGAGGAATGTTAAATGGTTTTAGAGAGGAAAGGAACATTAGAAACATCTGTAAGATAGAGGAATAAGGCAACTTAAATCAGAGGCAGGAGAATAGAAGATATGCTTGGGAAAATTACAGTCCCTTAAGTGGAAAACAAAAATATAATGACTACAGAAAAGTTTCCACATATGAGAAGGAAGTTTCAGTGTGTGGATAACAAGCATACCCATCAAGATGAGAAAGTAAGCGACTAGAAGAAAATATTTAACAATATAATAGAAGAAAATAGTAATTTTATATAAAGCCTTGAAGTGTATGTGAAGACTTGGAATTCCTTGGGGCACTAGGTCTCAGGGAAGAATCTGACAGAGGTGAACAACACCAAGACATGTCAAGGATGAGGACCGAACACTGTGAGCATCAAGGCAGAAAAAAAAAAATAATAAGCTAGTTACCTTCAAAGAAGAAAATGATCAAGCCAGCTGTAGGTTTCTCCATAACAAGAGTCGATGTCAGAGACTGGACACAGTATCTACCAGGTCCTGAGGGGAGTGACATATGTGTCCAGAATCCCAGTTCACCTGGCTCCTTGCATGTGCAGAGTCCTGCTCTGGGCAGCAAACGTGAGGAATTGTATCAAGTCATGGAGCGGCTACAGCTACCTGTATGCCAAACAAATTTACATAGTCTGTCATCTCTCAGTCCCGGATTCCCTTTGCTTTAGCAATGGCCCTAGCTGCAGAGCATGTCAGTGGTTTTGCATTCACAGGCTTGGTATAGTCTAATTCCATCCCTTCAAGACCTCAAACTTCATCCTTTTCAAAACTCCTCTCCGTGCCATTGTCCTAGATGGAGCCACTGTGATTAGTCACATCTTACATTATATCAAAGTGTTCTCATTCCTCACATATTCAGCACATGAACAAAGGAATC